>JAVQJF010050619.1:0-31760 GCA_036023855.1 Gadopsis marmoratus
CCCCCCCCCCCCCCCCCCCCCCACAGATATACATATAATCTGATAGCATGAGTGGTGCATTTGGGAGAGTGTGTGAAACCAGCTGCTTTTATCCAGCAACTGTACCAACACAGGTGACAGACAAGCCCTGTCAATCATTATGAAATCTAATTGCTTCCTGTGGTTTCATTGTCAGAAAGGCTTCGGGTTGGGTTTGCCTGCCAGAAGACTCACCTACATGCAAGCCAGGTGCCTACCAATAGTGTTTAGGTCATTTTGAATTGGGGGCTCCTGAGCCCTAATACAGCAACATAGATATCAAATATCAGGCAGAGACAGCAACCTTGCTAGCTAGTTCTAATGCAGTACAGCTGAAGTCCCCCATATTATGATGGAAAGGAAATTACATGGACAACTTTACATATCACAGTCTACTATACAGTATGCATATCAGATATATGGTTTGAGCTTCTTTATGCTCTGCGTGGCTGGGGGAGCAGAGGTTCGGCTATGAAATTATGCTTATTTGATGCTCCTACCCCTAACATGACCATCACCCAGCACAATTGTCTCCTATAAATTACACTTACATAATCCTAATTTGTTTAACCGATTCTGATGTGGGAGGAAATGTAATTGCTGCCTGTAATATGTTTATGGGTAACTTTTGTTTGAGGGTAGGAAATGCCACATTTTCGTACCACACACGTAGTTGTAATGGAGGTGGATGGTACCTGCACAAAGCACAGCAGACCAGGATTCAGGTCATGCAATCCAGAAATCAACTCAATGCTGGGAAAACATGTGCTTGTGGAATTTTTAAAATTGCTAGTAAGTATTGTAATATTTATAATACAGCATGCTAAAATGTACAGTGCAATTAGTATATGGCTGGAAGGTTGCCTACTGTATATGTGCACAGGTAAGGGCTCCACCAGCTCCATTAGCTTCAGACTTCCCTGCTGCCACACCCAGAGCCTAATATACTCTAAAGGTATATGAGACGAATAAATGCAGTCTTGAATAAGTAAAACTCCATTTCAGCACAGTGCTCTATTATTAATACCGAGCAGGCTGATCTTTGATTAAGCTACTCAAGTGTTCTTCCTGTGTGGGATTTTGATTAAGACTGAGCTGTGTCTTGGAGCAGCAGAAAATGGCGGCTCGTTCCTCTCTATCCAACTTGTTCTTTCTGTCTTCGGCCGTCTCGTGTGCATTCTCATTCTATGTAGAACACAAACCCATTCTCAAACGTGCATCTTTCTGTCATCTTCACTCGCTTTCCCACCAAACACAGCAACAATGAAGCAAACAGGTCACATAAATATTACGTAAGGCACAGCCATTCGTAATTTGTCACCTGTCACATTATCAACTGTGAGTTCCCCAGCATTTTCTGGCAGTGCTGCTCCTAAGCGCCACTTAAACATAAAGCCATAAACTGCAATAATATGCTTTCACACATCATGTCTGGAGATTTCTCAGCAGATTTTGAACCTTTTGAAGAATGTGCAGTGACACTCATTAAATCGCCAATTTCCAATCAATTTATCAGTTCTTTCTGGTAGGCATTTTAATTTTGAAGTGACAGGTTAATGAACACTATTACATAACCAAACTGGTGTAGCATGTTTCATGTCTGTCACATTCAGACAAAGAAATGACCAGTGATGTATCTATTGCGTGCCGGGATCACTCAACTAAAATAACCTGTCTGTCTATCTATGTTTTCCAGAACCTGTTGCAAAGTTTGCGCTTTCAAAGAAGCAGCAGTTTTCTATTTAAAATCCTATAATGATACGTCAGCAAACAATGTATGCCAGTTGTTCAACTGGAAAACTGAAACTCCAAGACAAACAGTTCAGTTTGTGAGCAAGCAAGGCTGATGAAAGATTGTTATAGAGGTCAAACTTAAACAGCATACATGTGCCTCAGGATGAACTGTATATTTATCATTGCATGTCTTTTTCGTTTTATTTTGCAGGAAATTTACAACTCAAATAATATGCTACTTTGAGTATAGAAGTGGAAGCAGCTGAAAATGTATACTTTTGGTTTGGGACAAAAATCCTGTTAGTTAGAATCTGTAATTTTGCAAAGACACATGAGGAATTAACATTTACACCCTTAACACAAACTCACAACCACTTGTGGCCAACACTGGAATGGCAGGCATTGCTGAAAGAAGAGCACACATACTTGGTAAATCTTCCCTGGATGATTCCAAATTAAAACCATTTATGTAAGCATGCACCCTGAACAGGAGACGCTCACTGATCTTTAGATGATGGTAAAGAGGAAGAAGAAAATACTTCGATGTGCATGCGTCTCATATTTGTGCTTAGAAAGCAAGCGTAACAATATTTCCCTACGAGCACCGTTTCTTCTTCAACTGTGATGCCAAGGTCTCTTGACGTTCATCGTTGCATCTGTCGTTGATTTGAACAGCCTGTTTGAGCACTGAGCCACCGGATCAATCCCTCCTCGTGCATTACATGCGATGCACACAGGAACACATGCAGAAGCACAACCGGGGAGAGATGTCAGTTGTCTTCCAAAGTCTTTTTCCTCAAGGTGCTTTGAATAACATCTCGGCGTGCTCCTGCTCTTCTTCTATCCTCTCACACCCCGTTTTCCCATGATCCGTTTATGAACACCTTCTCATGCAAAGCTTCCTTCTCCACTTGGGGCTACTTCTGTTCCATTATGCACGGTGGCGGGATTAAAACTGTCGATGCAATGGCTTCCCCCTTTTAGTGTCACGTGCAGGCACCAGGAGGCCAATGGCGTGCAAGTGTGACATGCAACAGGGAGCCCCGCTTGGCCACCCACATATCTAGTGGAGTGGGGAGTATGTGTGAGGAGCACGGTATCAAACGGGGAACATCTGTGGCCACTGGGCTGTGGAGACCGGGGACAATGGTGGCCCCGGGGCAGCTGCAGAGCCCTGGCCCGTGCTGCAAAGGCTAGACATAGGCTAGGGAGCCAACCACGCACACACACACACACACACACACACGAACACACACACACACTAACGGGTGGGAACCCATGCACACACATATCCCATTTCAGGAGGAAGCAAACCAGGCTGGTGCAAACTAATGTCTGAAACACACACAGTGGACCTGCTTATGGCAAGATCCAAAAGGCCTGAAACAGGTTTTTGGATAATCTGGCAAAAAGGGAGAGATTGAACAAAATATATCTGCCAGAAATTACTTTTAACTGGCAAAACTAAAGAAAAACATGCCAACCCTTCTTTTTTTCCCAGCACTTTCTACCAATATGTGAAATACTGAAATATGGTACAAGGTATTTTAATGTCAAAGTTGACTTGTCGTTTACAATAGTTTAAGGTTCCATTTCATCAGATATAGTAATAATATGTATTATAATGTCACATTTTAACAAGTATCCAGACAGTGGCGAAACAAGAGGGACGTTTTATCTTACTTTAGATTCAGGCTCTGAGTGGACGGGGTCCAGCAGGGCCAAATTTGAGATAAGGCATTGGCCGTTCTCACCACCTCCACTTTTCACATCACTCACCTGTATTTACCATCTGAAGCATTACCACCGTCGTTATTATTTTAAATAGCTACGTGATTCAATTTAATGTTTCCTGTCCTCTCCTAATACGACGTAGAGAGAAGAACGGAGTCACTCATTGCTACGCTACAGTAAGAGCGGAGAGGTAAGTGATTCTCTATAAGCTCCCCGCAGAGACACATCAGCGCCGTTTATTCCTACAAGCAGAGATGATAACACGCGCTCACACACATATTAATGCTGTGACACACACCCACACACACACACACAAACAGTCACACACCATTTGAATAACATATTCCACAGCTGCTGCAGCTCTCAATGGCCTCCCATGTGGCTTTTGTGTGTTGACGTGTGAAAAGTGTGGGCATGGAAACAGACACAGATGCACATGGACTCACACGTGCGCATGCACGCACATGCACAGCATCTCTGCTGTGATGTCACCTTGTAGAAAAAGCCTCCTCCACCTTGTCATGTTGTGGTATCCCATGTCTGAAATCAAATGCCCACTGACATGAAATATGACATGGGAGCAGTGTTTTTGTGTGTGTGTGTGTGTGTGTGTGTGTGTGTGTGTGTGTGTGTGTGTGTGTGTGTGTGTATGTGGACCCAGGTGCATAGACCTCCCACTGGGGATCTGTAGATGGGTGGTGCTCCATCTCACTCTACCAGGTCCCTAGTGTGTATACTAGCACACACACCTGCGTAGCACAAGCAGTAGTTGGAGTTGAGCCACGAGTGGCAGCATAGAGGGTTTAGAGGGTTTGTGTTATGTGGCAATGGTACATCCTTCAAATTTTCAGTAGTTGAGGAAAAAATTGTTGATTTTCCCCTTTGATGCCCCATATTGTGCATGTTTGATGCATCAGAATACACATCCAGTGCTTTACCAAGGTTATTTAGAGTTATTTAAAAAATCCAGATACAAGGTTGTAGGCAATCATTTCTTAAAGTCTATCACTCAGTAGGAAAGCTAGGATATGCAGCCTGTAAAATGATTATCTCTGAATATGTCAACCAAAGACATTTGTGCTATCAATCATTTTGCAAGAGTAGATTGCACACTTTTCAGATGGTGGAGACCTTACTGTGGAACACACTGCTCCCCCTTGATATGCTGCATTGCAGTTCCACTGTCTGATTAACTTGTAATTCACCTCTGTTTGTTTCCTCCCTTTCTCACGCTTTAAATGAGTGACTCTCACCACTCAGAGCCATGTGTTGTTATTATTAGCCATATACCACCATGGTTTGACAGGGTGATTCATTTCACTTGGATACAACAACACTGGCTGCAAGTCATTTATTTGCGCATCCTGTTTGAGTTTTAGATTTCACACACCATCCTTAATTACACAGACACATACAAACACACACATAATCAGAGATGCACAAACACATTTTCTCCACACACACACACACACACACACACACCCTTTTCACACACAGCACAGTCATTTTTTGACAAGTGATTCCTTCCTGTATCAACTGGCCTCCGGATAGGTATTATCAGCAAGATAACTGTGGGAAGGTAGGCACAATGACAGAGATGAGGAAGCTTTCGTTGCTGGTCAGAAAAAAGAAAACCTCAAAGTCAATCAGGAGAGGATAACTGCGAGCCCTTCTTAGGTTGACACCGGATATTTGATTTTGTGTCAGTATCAGTTTTCAATTCATGAATGGAGGATTTACCAAATTGACAACCTCGTGAGTCACTCGCATGGTAACATTTTATCTGGAACTGTACAGCGAGCATAACAAAACCACAACGGTATTTTAAAGAACACACCAAATGGTGTTTCTTATGAACCTATTGAAATGCACATGTTTCCTGTAAAGACTCCAGGCCTTAGGTGCATCAAGTAAGTTAAAGTCAAACTGAAATTCCAATTCCCCTCACTTTCTGTGCAAGGAAATATAAACTATAATGACACTAAAGATATTGTGCCCATTTTTCAAAAGAGGATAAAACGTTTTCTGGACATATATGTGGAAACACTGTCTATGATTCAGGCCTCTAGGTGGGGGTGTCCCACGGCAGCAGTTGACCGATGTCTGAGGGCCGTTGTTTATAGGAGACATACAGTCAACTTCTACTGACTGGAACACGTCCTAACCCTGTAAAGCCTCCGAAAATTGATACAAGACATTTTGCTTTCCTTTTTCAGCAAGCCCCCGTTAACGTTAGTAATGTAGTTAGTAATTTAAGACAGCTGTCCCTTTACAACATTTGATATTGACGTTTCTTCTACACTCGGGAAGTGGAAACTAGCAAGCTATAGGCAACTAGCTTCCACTTCACTACAAATTTGTCGCAAGTTATCTTACCTTGCTAAGGTTAAACATGAATGTAAAACACTAACACCCTTCATCATACTCAACATGACATATTTAAGCTAGTGCTGCAGGGTGCTTTACAGCACGAGTGAGGCTAGATTTATGGCACAAAACAGCTTCAAAAACAGACAAAGGAAAGGTTTTCAAAATTCTATGCAAGCTATGTGATGGGATTCGAGAAAGGCTACTTGAAAAATCATTGTATAATTTATTAAGTCATACACATCTTGGGTAAAATATAGGGCCCCTGAAGAAAGGTTTGCTGCCTCTGTACAGTAAATAACATGCTGATTGTGAACCAGGAGTGCCATTTAACCGAGGCCTACAACTGATTGATGACCAATGCCGTGTCTCTTTTGCCTTCTCCCCACATTAATCCCACATCCTTGTACAAAATGCAATTTGGATCTGTTCATTTACGCTGCCATTCACTGTGCAGCACCGATAGTTCATAGATTTGAAAAATAACAACAAGAAAATGTCACTTTGCTGCTCTTTCTTTGACATCGTATATTACGTGCCTCACCTGGAGAGTGACAGAGCATGATGGATCGACTTTCAGACGCACACGCGTGGAGGAAAGACACTTTGGGAAAGACAAGGAGAGAGAGGGCTAAAGGGTGTAAATGTAGAGTGAAAGAGGGAGAACGGAGAAGGAGAGAGGGAGGGGATAGAAAGTGAGAGATTTGAGTGAGAGGGGTTTGATATTTCTGTGGCCGTACACTTGTAAGCTCAAACAGTTTCTTCCCTCCGAGGGACAGGGTCCGTTAAGTAGCTCTCCACTGCCTACAGTTTAGAAAAGGACCCAGGCAATACTGGACTAATTTAATCAAAGGTTACAGGCCCAGCATAGAAACACAATATTATGGCGATTGTACAGGAACAGGAAGGTGGGGGGGATATGTCATTTCACCAGGCGAGGCTTAGGCCTGCTACTCTATCTTAACAGTATGAAGGCTAAGTCCCCCAACAGTCTCCAACTGCTGGCACTAACGCACATTTCCATTTTAGCTAGCGGGCCAGCTAGAGAGGTTGATATCGTCTGACTGGCTGGCCAGCAAGATGACTGACTGGCTGCCATGGCTGTAAGAAAGAAGAGTGCAAGGATGTCTTTCTTTATAAACTGTATCCAAGCCTGTATTAGAAGTTTCAGAACATAAGTAATATAATTGTTTGCCCAGGATGTTAAAAAGGACATGCCGTTCTTACAGCTTCAAACGTGCCCCCCCCCCCCCAAATCATTCAGCATTATATACTTCCGTACATTATATACATTCTGTTTAGAGTGAGAAAAACACTATCATGTTTTGGCATTTGGGAAACCCTTTATTATTTTCTTCTGGATTCCATCTGTGTGAATACTGGCAGCATTCAGATGGATAGTAATCTGTTTAGCCCAGCTCACTGGCCGTGTCACTGTATAATAAACTGTCATAAGTGTCAGTGTTCTTCACCCCTAGGGATGCACTCTGTGTGTGTGTGTGTGTGTGTGTAGGTGTGTGTGTGTGTGTGTGTGTGTGTGTGTGTGTGTGTATGTGTGTGTCAGAGTGCCTTTCTGTCTATCTGTCTGTGTGTGCCGATATCCGTGCACTGGGGAGGGGTTTCATAGGTTCGGTTGAGCTGTACCCAAGAGGCTACACAGCAACGCAACAAAGCACACAGCTCACAATGGACCACACATGACAGACATGATATAGCCAACTTGATAACAACAATAATCATTTATCCAAAGCTCTGCTTACAGTACCAAACACTAAACAGATCAGCATTAATTCAAATCCCAAACCCAGCCTGATAGGTTCCATTCACATGCTCATGGACAGCTGCCCACTGTCTGACTTTTGTTTTGTGTTAGTGCTGGATCCATAGGCAGAATTAACACAATTGGTCTATTATGAGATTAGGCCTAATACACACTCCATCCCAGCACCCACACACACACACACACACACACACACACATCAAGCCATAAATACATCTCGATGAAAACCCAAGAATGATTTGTTCCTAATCATTCTGCATGTGTGGAATGTAACAGAATAGTAAGCAAATTAGGTATATTTAGGCTGCGTTTCGTCATTTCAGCCACGCACCAAACGGTTTGACTGCTCTGGCTTCTGGGCAGCTGTGCAGAGAGACAGGGGGAGTGAAAGAGATTATCTTGTGTGCGTGTGCGTGTGTGTGCGTGTGTGTGAGCGTGTGCAAAAAATGTGGCCACACAAACTGGTGTGGTTTATGGGAAAGACAGAAATAGACAGTATATAGTTCATTGAGTTTATCGGTGTGAATAGCATTACACATGCACTGTAGGATATATTACACGTAGCTAACGAATAGATAGCTGGGACGTGAACAACCAGTGCCGCGGCCTTGCTTGATGGTGATGTGGGGATTGGGTGGTGGTGGTGGTTGGGGCGGGGGGGGGGGGGGGGTGTCAGGGCTTGAGCCTATCAAAAAGAAATCAGCTCGCCAGCTCTCTGGGTGCAGAAAGGCACATCTCGTCGGCTTTCATGGACCAAGATTGCTTTCACCTGCATTCCCCGGGGCGACGTGGAAAACACAGGCCTCAGCCGGCCTGCCAGTCACACACACTCATGCATGGACACACACACATGTACATATATGCGCAGAAACACACGCACATTCTCTCTATCTTTCATGCCTGACTACAATAGAATCATATTAACTCGCTCCATGCATTGCCAAACATACGGCATTTCGTGGGAACGTCGGACGGTGCAGAAAATCACAATTATAAGCGCGTACATTTAAAGTGCCTTTGTTCCTGTTCCTGCTTGCATTTGTGAGCACATGTGCGTATGAGTGTGGTTGTCAGCATGTATATATGAGCGTTTGCTTGTGTGTACGTGCAGGGACATGATGTGTATTTGAGTGTGTGTGTGCTGTGTGTGTGAATGTGTCTGATAGCTAGTCTGAAATAGTCTGAAAGCTGCATTCAGTTGATCTTCCAGGAGGTGGAAAAATGATGTCAAAAAGGCAAATCTGTATTTACCGGCAGACAGGTATCCTTGACTTGACAGCTATACAGTCATTATCTGCCTGTCATCTGTCGCCTGAGGCCACCTTGCCTTCTCCCAAAGCCCACGGTTCCCATGCATCAGACGCAGCCCTATTAGCTTACCTGTTTCCAATTCAAAGGCCATCGCCAACCAAAAAGATGCCAGAAGGACAAAACAAGGTGTCATATTTATGAATGTGTCAGCACGGGCCCTCCTGAAATCCAGGGCGCACCTTGAGCAATGAGCCTGACAACTCAACAGGGGCCTTTTCCAGTCAAGAGAAATGATACCTTCAAAAACCACTGGCGGGATGAAACCAGAATCTGTGCTGCAGCTGCAGCGACACAAGGGGTGAAAAGCGCTCGTAAATCGCCTTGGTATTATTCAGCCCCAATTAGGGGAAACTCAACCTGTTACGTCGAATAGAAGAGAATGAATATCAAATGCTGGATAATGACTGGATGAGTTATAGAAGTAGAACAGAAGACGAGAGTGGTGGAGGGAGGGCGTCGTGACGGTGGCGATTACCTCAGCGTTGACTGTTCAGGTGTGTGTGTACGTGTGTGTGTGTACTGGGAAGTTGACATCCTCAACTCTTGAGCATATCCAGGTGCAGGCCCTGTTCTACAATTTCTACATCTGCATTGAAGAGTAAATGGTTGGGTAATTGCTGCCAATTAACTTATTCGGTTGCAGATTGTTCTGCCAAAAAGTCATAATTACACAATACCATAGTGTACCATTTTAGCTGGTGAATTCAAAACTACAACTAATAATATTGACACGTGGGTGGGGCTTTACACTTTGTATCTGTGTATGTGAGTCAGGGGTAATGTTCCCAAACTACACAATGATTAATACATAATTTTGCTAATTTGTAAAGGGGCTAGAGGGACACCAGTCCAGTCTTTGGTCTTTTGAGACATCTTGGGCCAAAACACCCCACCCTACGCATTTTGATTGTGTCCTACATAATGACCCCTAACCCTGGAGGAAGGAGAAGGACATACCAGGGAGGGACCATGTGTAGTTGTGTATGTCAGAAAACGGAGATATAGTAAATTTTTCCAGCTTTATGTTTCCTTAATATACTTTTGCCAAACATGATTTACTATCTTATCATTTCTTTTCTTTAGAAAGGGTCATACACCTCTGAAGCCTGTGTTTCCTGCAGCCATGTATATTTGGCTTGAAGAGTTCTTTATCAAAACTATAGATGAGTAGGGCTACAACATTAATCTTTTTTTTTTTCTTTCCTGAAGTTCTTTGCTGGCTCCATCTGCCATCCTGAGAGCCAAAAGCATTACAGCCAGATCAATACAAACTAGCAGCTCAGAATTTATATCATCAGCAGTGCCATTGATCTTTATCAGCAGTTAAAAGTTTCTGGGGCAAAAATAGGGCAGCTATTTCTTGTTGCTTCTTCCATTTGTTTGAGCGACGCAAGCAATGCACAGATATTTAATGACCACGGAGAAGAAGCTGAAACTTTCTGCATCGCAGTGCTTCGTTTGGTATCAAAACTTTATTTTCCCTGCCAACATGTTGCTTTGTGTAAAACAAAGGACATTATTTCTTCTAAAAGACATGTGGGCTGTCTGCTTGTCTTAGTAGCTGAAGCATCTGCTGTTTTTTGTGTTTGTTTTTCTTTCTAAGATGCACTCACTATTTGAATTTTAGGTGTAAGCCATTGCAAATGATGTTTTTCAGGACACTGAATTGTATATGAAGGACAGAGAGTATGTTGCATCTTCAGGACTTTGTAAATACAAACGCATACGTCATATAGTAAAATATGTAACTCTCATGGTCAAGCTAGCAATGAAGTTCTTGCAAAACAAAATCAACGAAAGCTCAAATACTGACCCTTTTAAAATGTAATTTGAATGCAAATGCTGCTACTTTAAGAATTCCACATTTCATCCTGTGATTTTGGTACAGTGTGAGCTTTTGCTGGGCCTCAGACAGTCCAATAAATGGTTATCTCTGCAACTAAATATTTGTGTTTTAGCAACATTTGAAAGTGGCAGTTTCATTTAACAGCATTTGAGAATATACTGTATGTTTATACTACTGTATGTATACTGTATATACTGTAAACAATCTACACTCTTTATCCCCCTCTCTCTCTCTCTTTCTGTCTCCGTGTCTCAGTCGTGGGAGAATGACAGGTGTCCCGGTCCAGTACTGTGGCCTCTCTGAAAGACAAAGCAGCTGGTTAGGACCTCGGGCAGTGTGTGTGTGTGTGTGTGTGTGTGTGTGTGTGTGTGAGAGAGAGAGAGAGAAAGCGAGAGGGAGAAAGACATAGGGTTTACTCATTTGGCAGAGGGTCTCTATGTTAATATAACTACCAGAGTACGCGCCCTGCAACTCAGCTGTTGTATGTCTTGGTGGCAGTAACAGTAGCATAAAACTGCAGTTGAGAAAGCGAAGGGTGGAGGTGGGAGTGGTCTGATGATGGCTGATCCATCCAGCCATATATAACCATATGGTTTCGTGATCCAGTTGGATTAATATGGGACTATGAAACTATGACCGAGGCTGGTTTTGGATTGCCTTTGATATCCTTGAATGTTAATACTGCAGACATTACTCTGTATACTTAATATATTTCAGAATATGCAGTATTTGTTATAACTGAGAATTGGCCAGGAAAATATAAATATCATACTTATATATCAATGTAGGTAAATGTCAAAATACATCTACATTTTGTGCGTCAACCCTCTCTCAGGCCTTGACATTAGACTGGTAACTTTCTGGTGTCCCAAGTTTTTGCCATCTTAAAGTAGAGTATGTACATTTCCATTGTATGCATTTTTTTTCTTGCATCACACTATAATGTATAAGGCCAGACAAATTAAAGGGGAAAAGGTTCTCTATAAGCCCAGTGTTCTTACTATTGCTAGCATTGCTCATTAAAACCAAAGGGTATTTCTAGCCTCAAGCTAATGATCAAATATGTTGAATAAACATTTACATTATTACTATTATTATTAGTGTTAATGAAAAAAAATCAAATTTAAAAAATGCTAATTTCTTTGTCTGCTGACATACAAAATGTATTCACACGACCGCAACATCTACTATAATTCAGATTTCTTCTGCATGACACAGCTGTGTAACTGAGTGATATCCATATACTAAACACTGCGTCGTTTTCATTGATTCCTCAATAAAAGGCTTCACCTCAAGTAATTAGGACTGATTAGTGAAACGGTCAACACAGTACGCTCTTAGTGCCATGTAGCCATGTATTTTATGTCCTCCATGATGTCTGGAAAGTTAAACGTTAATGTCTAATTTATTGGTTTATATCGTAATCAATATTCATAACCGCAGTAATCACACTGCATCAGAAGCCACAGAGATATTCTGTTAAAGTTGCTCTGACATTGTTTAATCCTTAAGGTTGACTTATGGAGGACGTTACATATATTGACATATGATGACTAAAACAAAATGCCTCTGAAGTTTGGGGATTTGTGCCTCCTGGTAGGTCTCTTGTGTGAGTAACTCTTCTGTCACCAGTGATGAAGGCTGCTGCTTTAGGCCAAGTCCTTTAGAACAAACAAATGTCATTCATTAAGTCATATTTATCTGTCTGTCTGCCTGTCTATGTGCTCATGCTGCAGCCCTTATGTCTGCAAACCTTCTCATAGATAGATAGATAGATAGATAGATAGATAGATAGATAGATAGATAGATAGATAGATAGATAGATAGATGACAGCTCACAGAGAAAAGGGATACAGTAGCCTGTCACTCTGACAGCTCAGATCTCCCTGCAATCCCAGTCAAGTAACAGATGCAGATTTTCCCAGGCCCTGCGTCAATACAGGGACACACACACACACGCGCACACACTCACACACACACACGCTGCCTCAATGGGGACAGCCGCTCAACTGTTCTGGAACAGAACACATCACACGCTCTCCGCTCGCTGTCATTTCAACGGTACTCCCAGCAGCAGCTCATCCCAAGACTTGTCAACCAGCCAGCCAGTTCATCAGCCACCTCCTGCTGTCCACTGTGGTGAGGGTGTACAGTAAATCCCAGTTTTCTAACATGCAACTCAACAATATAATCATGTCAGACTGTTTTTTTTTTTTTTGCATTATTGTTCAGGGCCCCAAAGACCCAGTGTCAGTTGGTTTGCGGTTATTTGATTAAATGTAAATTTGCATGGGAATATGAAGCACTTAAGCACAATATAAGCTGCAATGTATAATTATTATGTACTATGATAACGACGTTGAGCGTTAAAGAGAAATTTCCTTCTGCCATCACGGCCATATAGTATAACATTTCACTAACCAGCTTCATTGTGGCGGTATCACATTTGTACATTTACATATAGGTTTTCTTTCATATTAAACCTGCAGTATAAACATCATATCCATTGTCAAATCCATTGAAAGAAATACATGAAGGCTATGAGCAACTTTCTTGAAGGATAAAGGAGGACAATATGGCCTACAGCTTGAATGGAGAGTAGTAATTGGGACAAATTCAATGTGAATAGTATAGTCATCCATCAAGAACAAAGTGCTATAAATGAACAAAAACAACAATATTACTGGTTACGTTAATAATGCCCAGAAAGAGAGAACGTGTAATATTTCCTGCATATTCTTTCTGACAGTCGTGTCTTAGATATATGATGTGATATTTTTTCCACTTTAGATCCACATGTCTGCTATAATTGTCAGATTCTCCACAAAATAAACAAATGCATAATTTCATATTTAGCTTTTTGTAGTTGGCAGCTTAGAGAAACAAGGAACAAAGCTAATAATGACCCATTGGAGCAACATTTGTGTCTGCATGCCCATGCTTGTGACTGTGCTAGTGCAGCTATACGTGTGTGTTTCTGTATTTCTGTGGCCGTGACTGTGTGTGTTTCGGTGTTTGTGTTGTGTGCTGAGCTTGGCACCTGTTAACAGTGCCAAATAATGTGCTCTGTTGAAATTTTAATCACCTGCAAGTGCAAAACAAGAGCAATGCAATCAGGACCTAATTAGCACAGCAATTAACACCTCTCTCTCACACTTTGTGTGTGCCAGAGCTCACACGTTTAGCTCGTGTGATTGCAGGTTCTCTTTTCATTAGCATTTATGCTTTGATTGAATATGTTTTATTTATCAGCAAACATTTGTTTGTTGTAGCGGTGCCACTGCTAGCTCCCTGGGTCCCTGCTGCCTGTTGCTTTTCAAAGATCAACTACATTTTTAATTTTGAACAGATTTTGTGATCATTTCTTTGATATATATTTATATATATTCACTGCATATACAAACTACATACATGCATACATAGGAATTTTAGCAGCATTTTGGATCATTTGACCAAAGTGAACCCCGGAAAGTGTGCAATGATTAAACTACGAAACCAGTATAACAAATATTTGATTAATGTTTTTTTCGGTTACCACAAAGACAGGTTATTATCTTAGTCTTTCCTTTAAGTAGAGATGGAAAATATTCTTTACATATGGGTATGTCTCAAAAAATCCAACACTCTCAATCTGAAGTCAATCATATGGAGTCTCTGGTTGACTGAGCAGTTGGTGTGGTGCATGCATGTCTGACTGTCCATGCATTAACTGTAAAGTATGAATAATTACATTTTGATTGGCATATGTGACAATTGATCAGTGACCCAGGCAAACAATTGATTACCGTATTTTGACACCCTGTTAGTTTTCCTGTACAAATGCATATATAGCAATACTTGTGATGTGCAAACACGCACACGCACTCACATTTCGTTTCATTAAGATTTATGCATTTGACCTAGAAAACGCACATGTGCAACTCTCGTATTTAGATTTTGAAACGCGTGTCCATATCTAGCTGCCTGTAGCGCATACCCAACACACATTTGAAGGGTGTAAAAATGTTGCCGTTTGCTGAATTTGTGTCCAACAGTTTTTTTGGTTTTAAGTGACGGCCAAGTGGACGAGGTCACTGATGAGTATTGATCAGGCAGCTGCTCAGCCGGCCGGCCAAGGTCTGTCATTTAAGGAACGGGATAGATTTGCATGTCACTGTGTGTCAGGCTGTCTGTAGGCCTCCCGTGGAGTGGACGTGTTGTGGATGTGTTTGTGTGTTGCGTGTGTGCGTGTGTGCGTGTGTGTGTGTGGTGCACGCTGGCCTCATTGGGTTATCCATTACAGCCTGTCCAGGAAACCAATAAGCTTCACTTCAACATGAGAAATATTAACTTTCCCCTAGACAGCAAGCTAATTACGGCTGTGGAGCCCCCACACCTAACCCTGTCCATGGTATCCAGTGTCACTGCTGGCAAGTCAAGTCAGCCACAGTGACAACAACTGATCAATGCATCATTCGATAGAGATGATGTCATTGGCTTTTTGTGGATTTGTTAAGTGGAACGAGAAGAGATATTTGTCTATCCAATCAATGTCCATGGTTCAGCTTTTTTTGCCTGTATTGGCTTTGGATAATATGTACAGAATAGATGAGAAAAATGTTGCTTAATTCCCTTCATTTCAAGTGGACAACACTGCCGCTTCCAAGAACAGACAAGGAAACACATTTCTTTTTTTTTTTTTTAAAGCGACATCATCATATCCATGGCATGTAGGGTGGCTCAGACCCAGACAATGATGAAGAAACCGTCTGCCGCTCCGTTCAGACAGGAAGTCTACTTGCCCAACTCACTCTCAGTGTAAGAGACTTTGTTAGCACTCCATTTATTCTTGCAGATGTCAAATCATGGCAGCGTCTTTGGTGGTATTTTGGGGTAATTGAATGTGCCAGGGCGCCGTAGATCTAATTTGATTTGAACAGATACAGTTTTAGTAGGCAGTGGTGACATCACTTCCCTCTCAGCGTGCATGCTTTGGCGTCTGTGTCATCAGCCTCATTTTGGAATTCAACAGATGACTTATTGTAGTGGGATTGTCTTGAGTTGAAGATGTGCATCGCGGGGTTCATCATAACTCCTCTGATGTGCATCCCAGAAAGCAGAAACAAGTGTTAATGCAAGATTTGGAGAATTTGCCTTAATCCCTCAGTTTTTCTCAAATTATCTCACATTATCTGTCATTTATCACAACTAGCGACGAATGTCGAACATTCTATTATGTGAGGTAAAACTGAGGCCCCTTCTTTAAAAGGCACACAGACAACACAAATGTGAAAACACAAATTCATATGGCCATTTTCACACACAAAGGGCGATTGTTCAATCCCGATTAAAGCACATAACCACAGGAGGGGATGGCGTTAATACAGTTGAAAGCATGAAAAAGGGCCAACACGCAAAGTACAAGAGAGAGTGAGATGTTTACTTCGCCAAACCGTCATCTGATCTGAAGCCATTATGCAAGAGCCACGCTTATTTTCAAGAAGAAAGGAGAGGGGAGAACAGAAAGACAGAGACTTCCATATGCCACCAAACCCCCTTGGGGCGTCTGTGTTTTCTTTGGCATTCCAGAGCGATGCAGCGATCAGGCCGCGTGTATGACCATGACTCCTCGACGCTGCCTCCCCAACTCAGCCACAGTTGAAGACCAGAGGTTGGGAAGCTCCCTCGTCTTTGACACGATTTTCTCAATTTTCTGCTTGACTGTGATGAGAAACGTATGAAAGCACACTCTGTGCGTTTTTCGAAGGCCTGCTGTGTGGTTGAATCCCCCCTCACAGATGGCCCTGTGTCGAGCGGCGACTGCTGCCGCCGCAGACTCCCACAGATGAAGGACGCAGGCGAGAAAATGGCTGCGGTGTTTGAGCGAAGAGCCTTTACTTGCTCCCAGTTTCTGGACTTGAAATGTCACACGTGAGGGAGTCGGGAAGACCATGCGTTGTTTCCCAGCTCATGCGCCGGTGTCATTTTGGCACACGGCATCTCGTGGTTGTTCACCGAGTTATTTGGGTGCGGGCATGTTGTGTTTCTGTTTTCACTTGTTGCCATCCCAACATTCACCAGTTTGTACTCATGTGAAAGGGGACATTGAAAGAGAGACACAGCAGAACAATAAGAGGGACGGAGGAGGAGAGAGACAGCGGAAACACGACTCAGAGATCATCAAACACATGTGCTGATTTATTTGCTGATTATTTCCACTGAAAACAAACCTGTTTTTACAGGTGTGTCAGATTTAATACATGTTTTTATATTAAACACTTGTGCACAGTTATTTAAACTGAAAAATGAAATCTGATTCTGTTTCAGTGTGATTGATGCTTGGTGCCTTAAAGGTAAATTCCACCCTTGGATCCTTTTACATTCATGAATCAACAGTGTTTGGTGTCATGTTATTATGTCATCAGGTGCTGCGATTCACTAACTTAATCATATGTCTCTGTTGGTTACTTCCCAATAAACAATGAAATGCAAGGTACCTTTGTTGTGAATGAGGATTTCCTGTAAGCTCTGCAATAGCCTGAACACAGACCTTGATTGAAGCCTGCATACATTTAGAGCCAAGACCTAATTTTTTAACCTTTGAAAGCACAAACATTGGCTACCCAACCCTCCTTTCTTTAGTGAAGTAGCAGGAAAGCTAAATAGACTACAGCGTCGGGGCTGTAATGGGCTTTGGTGCAACGTGATCCTATAGGGCCAGCTAATGTGGTTTCAGATAAAGGTACTGTATCTGAACTATCTCTACCCACAAGCTGTAATGCTGTTATGTTCATGTTTAACTTACATCGACGGCATTTCATCCACTCTTTCTCTCCACTATCTTTATTGTTGCTCTCTAGCTACTAACCAGCGGTGCGGAAATGGCACGAAAATGGATCTTTGCACAAACATGAGCATTACGTGGGACCTTATTACAGCCAACAGTCATATTGAAATCGCTACAGTTATTATCTGCTTAATGACAAATTCATCTGACTTGCTATCAGATTTAGAGCGAAGACACTGGGGACCTCTTTTTGGTTTTTAATTTGGAGCATATTTGCACTGGGGAAATCATACCTCTTTATCTCGTTCTCACCAGAGACGTCACTGCTCACTTTTGAGTTTACTAACAGTCTGGTATAACTGGGCCCGCAAAGATTGTAGTCTTATTTGGGAGGATAATGCCAGAAACAAACGAATACAGACCGCATTGTTTCATCATTTCTGGCGCATCTGCGTGTTGGATGTGATTTCTGTGAAATTCGGGCGCGCAAAGACGACCGCAATTTGGATATCAAGGTGTGCAACAGGTGTTTTAACACATGAAAAAGGAAGTTGATTTTAAATATTTCAAATGCTCTATTTCTTTCACTTATTACATCTTTGCTCTCCCTCAGTTCCACCACCGTCTCTCATCTACAGTAAAGCCTGCCAGCTTGCGTCACATTATTTCATTACCTCAACTTGGTCAGCTTATTTACTGACCCACAGTTCCCCCCCTCCCCTCCCTATCTACACCTACAGCTCTCTTCTCCCTATCCCAACCCAATGAAATGCTGCATCAGCTATTATCAAAGCTTGATGAATTTGGATTTAAAGATGGAGCATTGCCCAGAGACAAATGCATCCTTATGAGGGGAAAAGAAAATTCTGGCAGAGAAACTTGGTGCGATCATCTCGGGTGCCTGACCACAATTTGCATGAACACACTCATCATTAGCATATTCGTGATTTATAAATATATACAGATCTGTAAACAATAAAATAAAATAATAATGCAGATGCATTTTTTACTCCTTCATATGAGTGCAGAAAGTTCGACTTGGGTTGCCCACTTGCATGCACAGGCACCAGCATGCTGTACAGCCTCAATTAGTTTACAGAGCAATATGGAGGGAAGGAAAGTGTCACGTTTATTTAGATGCTTTCCCTCCCTCCATCTCTATATTTCCCTCTCACCATTGGAGGTGGGTAATTAGGAGTGAGTGTGTGTGGGTCTGGGATTTGGGGGGAGGTGGGAGGTCCTGTAATCTTTTGCTGAGGAGGCACCTTGTCCTCTCCCCTGTTTATAACATCATCAAAGTTGTGCCTCTGGGGGCCCCCCAGCTTCGTTAATAATTTAGGTGTGCGCTGGCCTGCCTGGCTGAGGCAGGAAGCTCTTATTTATTGAGTTTGTAAACCATGTGATGATTTACGAGAACACCTTTGCGTTCGTCACGCTCATTAAATAAAATAGTCTCTGTCTCTTTCTGTTTCTCTGTGGCCCGGTTTAATCAAGACGATGGAGGTAAACAGTGCTGCTCTCCATCGCATACAGTTGCACTTTGCAGGGTAACCAGGCTGGGACACGGCAGGAAAGAGATGCAGACAGGTAGGTAGAACAGATAGGAGGAGAGGTGGAGGGTTAAAAGGGAAAGACAGAAAAGAGAGAAAGATAAATAGAGCTATACAGTGGCAAGAAAGGAAAATGAAGAGGGATAATAAAGACAGATGATGAAGATAAAGGAAATAAAACAGAAATATCTTGCCAACAGTGACCTTCCACGAAATATTGTAATCAGCTGGTCAAAATTGCACACTTCTGATCTGGTGCGTTTTCTTTCTTGACCACAGCTACATAAAAAGTTTGAAAACCTGAAATTAAATGTAATTTTCTTTCCACATTTTATCCCGTCATTTATTATTCAACAACGTCTTTTGTAAATGAATTCCTCATTTAAAGGCAATAATGTATCCCAGAGTTTCCCTTACGATTGAATAAATGGGGTGGGTCAACCTGCCTTGAGCAGTTGCTAACCCCCCTAAAATCATTTCATTAGTCCGCTGTGGTGTAAGGCACTTTCACCCCGATGAATAAAAATCTGTTGGTTCCTGTAATTGTTTGGCATTAAAAAGGTCAGATTTGATGATACACAAACTACAAATCAATGTGTAAATGCACAGAGTATCTGCTTTCAGTATCTGGCATTCAAGGACCAGTGTTGGCTGAACCCAAGGGGAGAGTTACAGTGCTGGAAGGTGGTATATTAAGGTTTCGCTTGGCAGCTAGTTTGGACATGGTGTGGAGGGTAAGTGCTTCACGCTCAGACGGCAGTCAAAGTGGCTTGTCTGACCTTCATACAGCACCTTACACCCCAGTTTAGCTTATGGAATTGATTGTGATATGGCATGGCAGAGCCCGGGCCAGGGGACGGCACTCAGCAAGGGGCCATCGAAATGGAATATTTCTTCACCCCAGGATTTATGGCTTTTAGGAAGTTTCTCGCTGCATGTGGAGTGGATGATTGGACAGTGTGTCTGTGTGTGTGTGTGTGTGTGTGTGTGTGTGTGTGTGTGTATGTGTGTGTGTGTGTGATCGACAGGGAATGTGTTGTAAAGGTGAAATTGAGCGCACATGTGAGTGAGAAGGAGATGAAGAAAAGGGAGGTGTACCAGAAACGGGGAGAAAAAGAAGTCAAAAGAAGAAGCGAGTGAGGGAGAACATCTGTTGTAATAACTGGTTATTGGAAAGTTGTAAGATAGCAAAGACAAACGCTTAATTAATGAGATAATATTAGAGTAGCACTAGTAGTTACTTCTAGCCCGAACGCATAGGATCGTAGCAAACGCTTCACAGTATTTATTTGAGTTTGAATTATGTTTTGAAATCCCCCTAAAGGCAGGGCAGCTAAGGAGATTTGTTTGTTTTACTGGCTTGGCTGTTGTTTTAGAGTCAGCTAGGCCAAATTAACACCATTACATCTCTTCTGTAAACATGCATTACATTGTTTAAACCACCTATAGCGTGTTTGCTCAGGAAGCAACCATCCATCTAGCCAATTATCGCAAATATATCCCAGGAAAATTTGAGAGTAAACATGCAACCTCTCCTCTTCCTCGCAACGTTTATAAATCCACTTGATAGGCATCTGCCACAAGGTGGAGGCCCGCAACGTTCACTTTCTTACTCACTTCCCCTGCTCTCCCTCTCTCTTTCTCTGCAAGGATTTAGATGGTGTCACTCTAATGGGTTTTACAGTTTTTAAAGAGATTATACTTTGGGATTACTACCTGAGCAGGAGGGGCTTGGAAAAGTTCAGCAATGCCTTTGATGTCCTGGAGCGTAAACACAACCTAAGGCTACCTTGCAAGGAGGGGCCCCAGTTTTGTTATTCAGAGCCGTGGCCCTTAATTGTGGTGGTTGGGACAAAAGGAGAGAAAAAACGGTACTTTTTCTTTTTTTTTTAAAGCGAGAGGGGAGGGGGCTCTGCGAATGGTCAAGAAACGCCATCATTTTGCATAACTGTGTAAACAAGATCACAGGTTAGTCCTGTATTCTTGGTAATCTTTTGGGAATTTTCAAAATGGGGTATTGAGGACTTGTCTTGAAAAAGGCCTATATATATATATATATAGATAGATAGATATATTGTGGCAGACCAGGGGGAGGAGGTTAGATTCACCGAAAGCAGGCTGTATGTGTGTTGACAGTAATACCACAATAAGATTGACAATAATACTGGCACAATATGTATATGTATATATATAAGTTGCTAAACCACTATCAGAGGCAAAAATTCGAGAGAAGAATCACAAAGAAAGCTCATGCTGACAGTTAATATAGTGTTTTAAATCATCCAAAACAAGCTATCGTGGGGACTCATTACTTGTTCTGTAAAAGAGTCAGGCAGTTCAATGCTCTGCTTCCCTGCAATATTTAAAACTACGGCTCCACTGAGCCTAAGTGCAGAGATGGGCTTCTCAGTTGGCGTTATGGACATGCAAATAGGCCTTAATGCGTCCACAAGGCCCTCTAAAGGCAAATACCTCCACTCTCACTCACAGAGATGCGTTTCCTCCTGGTGCAGGCTGCACTGAGCTCTGCTCTGCTTCGACACTTGTGTGCATTAGAATTAAAGTTAATGTCTGTTAACAAAGATCCGGGTAACATTTAATGTTTATTGATTATTGTGATACGTTTCCATTAGGTGTATCATAAGACAAGCCAGGAAACCTACAGTACATATTTAGTAGATGCTATTACACTTTTATTTAAGATTAATAAAATGTTGTTGAACAGAATTTAATTGACATTTGTATGGGGAACTGACTGTCTGGCTCTCTTGCACACACAAACCCCACGTAGGACACAGACTATTGAACAGTTCCTAAATCCCGTCCTTGGTGTACGCTCTCTCCTCTTGACAAAAATAAATGTGCTATCGAAAAAATATCACACCACGCACGGAAAAAAAGTAGAATCAGACCAAGACATGGAAAAGAGCGAAAGACAGAGGAGAGACAAGAAAAACAGCATGCTGTAACAGTTATAGTTCCCATTACCTTTGATTCTGAGTCGCTATCCTGCCCTGTCAAACAAGAAAAGGCAAATCAATATTGTCATTCACAACTTCAGATTAAACTCTCCTTGCTTTTACTGCCTCCATGTTCTTTTTTGGGCCATTCAATCTGCCGTAACAGTGACAAACGCATCTCAATCGATTGTTGGTGAGATCAGCGAATTAACAAGTGGAATGTATTTTTCCCCCTCCCTTTGTTTTTTCCTCCAAAATGGACAGGGAGTGAAGCAATGGAGCAAAGCACATAAAAAGACGGCAGTCATCAACAAACACAATAAAACCCTGATCTAGAAACTACTTTCCGAGGCGAGGGAGTATTGCCGTGCAAATGTTTTTGCAATTTAGAGTCAGTTGCCACAAACCACTAAATGCCCTTAAATAGTACTGTGCAGTTAAGGTTTTCAACAGAAAAGTAGTTCCAGTGCTTTATGTGGGGCCAGACATGGGAATCATTAAAAAAAAAAAAAGGATGCGGGGGTAAAAAGCAAACACAAAGTAAGTATTGAAAATATCCTCCCCGATTCATGCCAGACATTCACATGTATCGACAATGTGGTTTTAATAGATCCTCATTGTTCCTCACGGCAGCTGCAGAGATGTAAACAAAAGTCAGCGGTGTCTCTTTGCCACATGGACCATCCACATGTGTTTCCGTAACAACATCAAGTGTGCTGGCACCGCCGAGTTCTTTCCCAAATCCTCAGTAATGCTGATACAAAGACGGAGCTTGCAATGGCAAGGAGAGGCACACTTGGCACGCACATGACTCGGCCCAGAACGAGTTAGGTGGGGGGCAGGTGGGTGATTAGGTATAGGCGCTTTAAAGCCGGCAACTGAAAAAGATGACAAAGTTGACGACGGGGGATGGAGGGCGGCTCGGCACACAACAGTCGTAGACAGCGCTGTTGTCTAAGACAGCGCCAAGGTAGATTATAGTATGGCTTTATCGTGTGGATGTGTCATGGGAGAGGCTCGAAAGGGAAGATGCTGCTTTTGGGTGTGAGAGGTGCAGGTCGGGTTCACATTCTGAGTGGATCAGCATCATCGCACGCTCAAGTGCCAAAGTAATACTCTGGTCCCATCTGCCTTAGTCAGGTAGTGAAGAAAGAAACACAGAGAGAGGCACCACCACAAATCCTCCTCCTCAGCACTAACTTAACGTCTCCAAACCCAATCTGCATCTACGAGTCTTACGAGAAGAATAGAAGTATTTAGTTGTTGGCTAGAAACTGATGACTGCGGCTTTGACAGAGTCTTGCAGGGGGTTTAGAGGATAATTCCGTTTTTTTTTTTCATGCAGCGGTCGTTTGACTTTTTGACCTGAGAGGGGTCACAGAACCAGGTAAAACTGGATTGTAGAGAGAGCGAGTAAGGCATGAGCGAAATGCAGTTAGAGTTTAGTCTAAACAACAAGGAGTCAAAGGTGCAACTGCTGCATGTTTAAGTTGAGGTCTTGTTCATCGTCTTTGTTTGTTAAAACAAACAGCTTTCCATTTAAATAGTTTGAAGGTGATTTCTTTTGGCTAATGTTTGTGAGTGTGATTTGAAGCGATTCAAACCCCAGATGATTCTCAGACCGAGAAACCAGCTGACCAAAAATATAAAATCAGGATTTATCTTTCAAGAGCATGCCAGGCAGAGCCATGTGTGTGTACATATATGTGTGATTACTTACATATGCGCCCATGGGACAGCATAAGCATGCGTTTGTATATACGTGACTATATACAGTGAGTGAAGGCATGCATGTATGTACATGGATGTGTCTTCATTTGCGTGCACAGTAAGACTCACTGAACTCACCTATCTGTTAATTTCTCCTCTTGCAGCATGAGGAGCAGGGGTCACACATCAAAGCGGCCAATGATGATTGAATGAGAAAGGTCTCCGTCTTAAGAGCCTGCCCGAGCCTGCCCCCCTGGATTTAGACACTTAGCAGGGGATAAACAAAAGGCACTGGGTTTTACTTCCCGGACACACAATCAGACACACTTACACACCATCATGCACGCACCTAGAGGTACACACTTAAGTGCCTGTGTGTGTGTGTGTGTGTGTGTGTGTGTGTGTGTGTGTGTGTGTGTGTGTGTGTGTTATGGCATGTGCTCATCCATACCTACACATCTGTGCACTCTTGCAGGACTGCAGAAGCAGACTGCTCACAGACAATTTCAAACATATCTATAAAGGAGAATCACATGCTAGTCTGCTTCGTTATTACTGTATACTAATTATGCATATGTATTTGTATTTATATGTGGGTGTGGGTGTATATATATGTATGTATGTGTGAGTGTGTATGTATATGTGTGTATTTATATGCGTATATATGTATGTGTGTTCGTTTAAATCGTATCGCTGATCTTATATTGTTTAAATTTGCTATTGTACAGCACCTTGTAACCTTATGTTTCGAAAGGCGCGCTATAAATAAAGTTTACCTTACCTTACCTTAGTACGGTCAGCATTTGTTTATATAACCTGCAAAGATTGTTTTTTTTATTATTATTTTTAGTTCATTCAAAGCAATAGCCTGTGGAAAGACTGCACTCCAACTCCCACCTGAGCTGCCCAGTATAACCAGTCATGCCCTATCCAGCGCTGAATAGATCTGCTGGAGCAGTTTGGAGGTGAAGTGTTTTCACAAAGGCAGACACTTGTTGAAAAAGAATAATGATTACTTCCCATTCACTGCCACCTAGATCCAACAACCAGCTATAGTGTGGTTTCACGCTAGTAACCCTCTGCCACATGTTTGTTTTTCTAAGCCGTCAGGCTCTCCTGCACTCCTCAGTGACGCACAAAGAGGCTCACAATGTGTCGTGGAACCTTGTCATGAACTACATTGTTTTTTCTGTTTTCCAAAAGGAATATGCATAGGGACATTTGAATACAGTGTGTAATGTAAGGTGGTCGGAATTCAGTCTCTTCAGCGGGACATACGTGTTACGGCACCTGGTAACCCAGCAACCTAAAATGCAAAGTTAAAATGCATGCTCTTCTGTTTGACTGTCCACTATAAAATAAAGGCAAAAATGACATATATATAAATATTAAACATACTTTTAAGAGAGCATGTGTCCATGTTCTATGTCACCCCCTGCGCATGCCTCTCTATGTCTAAAACACTGAAATGTTTTTGCTCCATTAGTGTTTTGAAAAGCGGGATTGAAATAGGGACAGCAACAGATGTGACTGTCAGCTGGTTACACTGAGCATATAGCTGCAATGTAATAAGAAGCATCACTGATATCATAGCGCTGTGTGCACACTGTTTGTGGCAGGTGTGCTGTTGTGGGGTTGACAGTCAGGACCAAGCCAAGTCTCCCAAATGCTTCCTCACACACAATGGATGCCAACACAGGTTATACATGGACGAAATGTGCATGCACCAATCTTGATGCAAAGTGCTACTGACACAGGGAATTATACAGATTATACACTCGTGCACACACATACATTAACACACCCACACACACACACAACAAGGTGTGTTCTCTTTGCAGTGATGTTAAAGTAGGCCGGTATTTACGCTCCTGCTTGCCTTATCAGATTTCAGTATCTCCCCTAAGGCGCTGTGACACAAAAAGATAGATAGCCATCCAGGCATGACCTCAGACATACACCCAACGCGCGCACACACACACACACACACAGAGTAGACAGATGACAATCCACGCATGACGTCAGACATCATCAGTGATTAACGTCTAACAAAAACTGTGATTAAACACAAGCATAAACAGAACGACTCTTTTGGTTTTATGATGGATTTCAACACTGCATCAGTATTTTGAAGTGAATATGTGTCTGTCCCTGTTCTTTTTTATGCAAGTACACGTCATAAAGCACTCTGAAAGGTTCAGTATGTGTTTATTTACGGTACATGTACAAATGCGTTGCCATTTTCCAGTCTGCACAAATTGCTTGGCGTTGACACGGGAACACTTCAGTAGCCTTGGCAGTACTCTAATGTACCTATACGTATAAGCAGCTCTTCAGCTCGTCAGCCTGCGTAGCTTTTGTCGCTCCATTATCAGCGATCTTGGAATATCTCTACGGTGAACTGAGCTTGAGAAAAATAGAGCTTTGCCGCGGATTGATTGTTTTCAATTATGATAATCTGTTCGCATATTGTTGGAGCTGATAAGCCAGCCGAAAACCTGATCCGATCAGCGACGATGGTGTATTCTTCGCATATGTCAGGGTATTATTGGAAGTGGAGAAGAGTTGAAAGGAAGTTGAACTCCGAGCTGCCTCCTTTTTTCTCATGGTTTCCTGGTTGTCCAGTCCCTGTCCCGGTTTTAAGGATAAATGTATGTAAATCCTCCTAATTTAGTGGCGTGCGTGGCAGTTATTCGTGATGTTGTTGTTGCAGAGCCAGGTGAGTCTGGCTTCACCTGGCCGATAGCATCTGATTTCACATCAGCTCTGCCTCCAGGCCCTGAGGCCCCACCGCCGTTTATTTAGCTCTAATCATTTTAAGGCATCTTCTCTTTACCACCATCACTAGAAGACAGATTGAGAAAATAGAGCAAAAGAGAAGGCCAGTCAGAGGGAGAGAGAGAGAAAGAGATAAAGAAATGTAAATCTACAGAGGGATGAGGCACAGCTTTAGATCCCAAATTCTGTCTTCTCCTGAATCTACTTTTCGTCTTTGGTGCAATTTCATTTTCCTCAGAAATATGTTTTCTTCATTTTTCTTTTTACCAGAATGTGGTTCAGGCATACAAGACACTGGGACAATAATATGATGATGGGGTTTGTAGAGGGTGAGAGGTCAAATAATGTAGGTGACAGCTTGGACTTTGAAGTTTCGCAGCAGGTAGCCCTCCACCTCCCCCTCCTTCCCCATCCTCCCTCGGGGCTCTCTGTCTCACCCCCTCTCTCTGTCAGTCTGTCTCTTACAGTCTCACCCTCAACACATATTTCTCCCCTCTTCTGTCTCCTTCTCTCTGAATGTCTGCTCACCCTGCCTGAGTAACTAGCATGACTTGTGTTGCTTTGCATTGACAGTCCATTCTACACGGCACTTCATTTAATTCTTACTACAAATTTACCCCATTTAAAAACTCCTTATTTGTTTTCGAATCAAAGTACATTGTTCTTTAAATTACATTCAAAGTTACGTGACTTCTGGCCACGTGAAACCGGTTGAAAACTGGCTAGCCAAACTTGGCTTTTTTTATTCTAAACGCTACCCATGTGTGGAGTGTTAGCTGAGCATGTACGCTCCTCCATGTTGCCGCACTGCTTGATGTTCATACAGTTCTACTCATTCACAACTGCTGACTTGTCAAGGCGTGCCATGGTTCAAGCATGTACTACACCCTGTCAAATTTTAGCAGCGGAAAACAACTCTTTCTTGGGAGAGTTACAACCTAAGTGAGAAATAGATTGTTTAGTGAAAACACTCTGGAAGGACTTCGTTGCCTAAGGGATGGAACTGAGATGTGTGTGCGGGAACCCCCACAGTCAGTCCAAAGCACACTAAAGCACGTACACACATGCACACACTGCTCACACACATTTATACATATGCACAAATGTCCATGTTTATGCATGTGTGTACAAACATTTTCATCGACATACTTGATGACATCTATCATATTGCACGAATGTACTTGCACGCTCAAATCCACACACCACACTCTCTCAAAGTCTCACACTCACACGCAACAGTTTTCAGATCAGTTGCTCTGCAGCACTTCCACGGCGTCCCTAGAGTGCCAGGACTGCACAGCACAGTGTCATCTAAAGAGCAGACATTTGTACCCGTTACCCCCTCACTCTGATGAGATGCTGTGAAGCTGCAACTTCTAGTAGTTTCCTGGATGTGTGAGAGAGAGAAACAGGGGAGCTGCACAGAAACGGCGGTGGATGGAAAAGCAGAGGAAGACAGATGATGGGTACAGACAGAGGGAGACAGAGAAAGGGGAAAAGAAGACCAGTGAGCAGGGTCTAAACATGACTCCTCATATATTACTATGGGGAGAAACCTTTTAAAATGTATGAGATTTGTACATCTGAGCTCTGTCACTGAAAATGAGGAATGTTGAAAAAAGCACAGAAACAAAACAGCATACGTTTTACTGTATATATCTGTATTTGTGAGGCATATGCGACAACATCATCAAGTGTTTTAGCACAGCAGCCAATGAAAATTTATGTTCAAATGTTCAAAATGTATTAATTTACAATAAGTTAGTTTACAGTATGCGCTCCCACACCAAGAGGCCTTTGATCCTAGCCCCATATAAGTCATATCTGCGTCACAAAAGGCAAAGAATCACATGACTGATGGTAATTTCCCTCATTAGACTACTGTGAGATATATTTTGATGTATCTGGTATTATTGTGATGGAAGATCTTTGACTTTAACGTTCCATTCGGATGTTAGTTACAGACATAACAGACCCTCCGGGGATATTTTGCCGTGGTCTTTCTGGGGTCATGGCTGGAGGCAGACATGCATCGCCCCAGGCCGCGTTTGTCTTCACCCCTTTGGCTGCGTAAGCCTCAGACGCCCACGGTGGCACACACAGCCGAAAACATCAAATACTTTTATGGAAAAAGTTTCTCATTCTTCATCACCCAAATGTTGCGCCAACTTGCCTGACCCCTCGCTGAGGAGCTCTTCCATTCATGTGTTTCAAGTTGCCCTCACATTGGACCCACTAATGGGTCTCTCTCTCTCTCTCTCTCTCTCTCTCTCTCTTTCACTCTTTCTCCCTCCTCATGCTGTGCTCTCACTAATGGACAGATGGCATCCCATTGTTTACTGGGCCAAGGTACAATGCCTTATCGGCCATAGCAGCGGAAATTGGGCTAGCGTTTCTGCTTGACCCAGCTTAAATCTGCCTCCAAAAAAAAAGGAGGAGGAGAAAGAGGGCGGCAAGAAAAGGGAGGGAGGAAGGGCAGAAGAGTGGCCGGCCAATGGAGATTGTTGCAAAAAAAAAAAAAAACTACATCTCTCTGCTGCAATATGATTTCTGTTCCCTTCTGCTTACACCTCTTTGACCCTGGATAGTGTGTGCATTTCTGTGTGTGTGTGTGTGTGTGTGTGTGTGTGTGTGTGTGTGTGTGTGTGTGTGTGTTGTGATGGTCAGACCCTCCCCCTCCATTCCCCTCTTCACCTCCCAGTAATCGAGTGAGCTGTGACAGCCCCCATCATATATACTCAGACACACACACACACACACAAATGCCTTTAGGCTAGAGGTGATTCCTTGATGATGGGAGGCAATCAGCTCAGAACCAATCAGTAATGAGTGTTAATCAGCTGATCGATTGGAGAAGAGGGTCTTTGTGGCCACAGTCCTTGCTTCACTATGACTTGAGTGTATTGTGGGTTGGGGTGGGTGGGTCACAAGCATTGTATTATGAAGTAAATATGGAGGGGTGGGGCGACACGCACATGTCATATAATTTTGGTGCCAAAAAAAAGAGAAAACATACAAAATGAGATACAAAGAAAAACAAAGCTCATTGTCCAAATGAAAGAAGCGTTCAGATGCAAAACAAAAATATTTAATTTTCACATTAGAGCCACAGCCAGATTAACAATATCAGGTGTAAAAGATAAGGGATATGCACATTAGCCCACAGCCTGCAAGAACCAGAGGGTTTCAGGTGCAGAACTGATAATCCACGAGATCAGAAATGTTTTGTTTAGTTTTTTCCATTTTATTTTGGCGATCTCTTTGATCTCACTGATTTTTGTTTTTTTCAGTGTGGCTGTGATGTATTTTCCTTCAGTTTTCTGCAAAGGTTTACGCAGTTAGGGCAGTTTTGCCTGTGAGACCACAGTGGCTATGCAGTGGTTCGTCTAAGTATTCAAATACACACATAAACTACACTTCAAAACATTGGGTTACAGGGTTGGGGACAAATTGGGACACATTTTTTGTGGGACTTTATATATTAATGCGATTGATTCTCAGATCTGTTGTGCTGGTGCAGCTATCCAAAAGAGCAACTTGTAAATTGCTTCCACTGAGGGCCCCTGTTTTAACCCCCCTGAGCCCCCCTTCCTCCCCTCCTGTTAACCCCTGAGGGCCCGAGACCTGGGGAACTTTTAATTATCTGCAGCCCCAGCTCTCTTCTTCACTGGCCACTGAATGGTCAACAGGCTTTTTACTACTTACCGAGGCATCAGTGCCTGAATAATAATAGAAAACAATGTCAGCGTGCAGGGAGAAGTGTCTAAGGGGGGCAGAGGCTGAGAGAGAGACCGAAAGAGAGAGATAGGGGTATCATTAGATAAGCCTGTCGGTTAATTAGCCCTGCTTCAGGAGGAGGGGACCCCCCTCCTGATGCCAAGAATGGCCATCAGGCGTTATCCGTGGTCGCCTATTTTTTATGGTCCTTTGCAGACTCCACCAACGAGGTTGTTAAGCAGCATGGAGGGCATATGGTGCCAGGATGGAAATGCGCTGTTGTCAGTCAGTTGCACATTGACAGAGAGAAAAAGAAAAGTTTTAACGTTGTTGCAGAGGCGGGACTAAAGATGTTTTGCTCCAGCTGATTGTTAGTTATGGACTTTAAAACAGGATCTCCTTCAGTGATGGCGGTGTTTGGACTATTCATCAGCTGTGTGGGATGTCCTGAGAGCTGACGACACAGTCTGTTCCTACCAGTGTCTGGATTCACAAGATTTACAATACATTAGCAAGGGCAGATTTCCCAAAGTCAACTGCCAAAAACTGCACTGTGGGAGATGTTGAATATGTCACAAGGTTTATTCATATAGGATTTTCTCTTATTTAAAAGGTCAATTCAAATACCAAAAGAGCATATTTTCCCACCTAATCCCAGTAGTTTCAGGCCATGCAGATAGTTTCAGTTTAATTTGGTGGGGTTTTAAGATCTTCATTGGCAGATGGACTAGAAACTATAGTTTGGCAGTCAGGTCTTACCACGTGTAACGACAACATTGTTCCTGGAAAGAGATGTAAGAGTGGGAGATGTAAGAGAGTTTTTCAGATGTAACTTTTGGATGTTTAAGCACCAAAAACATAATATTGCTGGAGTGGCAGCATAGGTCTGTAAGTCTGTTGCTGTGATTACAAAACCTTGCCAAAACCCAACACTCAGAGGCTAACATAGAAATCAAAATGTTTATGCGATTAAAATAGCATCGTAAAAATGTGTTATTAATGCACTATCGCTTTCTGCTGTTCTATACTAAATTGTGCACATTCTAGTTTCCACATTCATCCTTTGTCTATATCAACAGTATTAACATTTTTGGTTCGTAATGTTATCAATAACTTCCTGGGTTATGAGATTTACGGTGCTTTATTATAAATAACTACACAACTGGTGTTAGTTTTAATGAACAACATGTTAAGTTTTAATTTGAGTCTAGCTAGCTAACAAACATCACACACATATGGTGGTAGCTCACCATCATGTTAATAATTACTGCTCTGTCCGAGCCGAGTGACTCTACAGTAAGTAGCTACCTGTAGCTAGCAAGCTTTGGCTAGGCTACCGTTACTCAGTTCAGCAGGGGCAGACTGTCTACACCAGGGGTGGGCAATTAATTTTCCCAAGGGGCCACATGAGAAACTGAGACTGTTGTTGTGGGCCGGAGCAATAAGCTGAACTCAATATTAATTTGATTTCTTTATAAAAATGCAGTAA
>JAVQJF010050640.1:0-18489 GCA_036023855.1 Gadopsis marmoratus
AAAATGGATCGTTGTGATCTTTTAGGTAATAAAATGTGGAACTGCAGGTGGGTGTGTGTGTGTGTGTGTGTGTGTGTGTGTGTGTGTGTGTGTGTGAGAGAGACGTCATGTTGTTTACAGCCAGACTGGGGAATTCCTGCTCCAGCAGCCAGATGTTGCTGCGGTTTGTCTGATCTGAACTGAACGTCCAATTAGCTGCTTTAAAAAAATAAAGAAATCATATCAGGTAGGAAAACATTTTATTTTACGTGGCTCAGAAGTGTTCCCATGTCTAAATATCTGTTCAGTTTTGAGATTATTTGACCAGAAATGTCATGTGGTTTCATCAGCGACCTGGTGTTGCAGAGGTCAGCTCGGGCCCCTCGCAGCGAGACGGTCCCGGGTTTGATCCTGTATCTGTGTGGGTTTCCTCCCACAGTCCAAAGACCTGCAGCTGCTTTCACCCCAACCCTGTTTGGGTCCGAATGAACTTTGGTGTGTTTCCCGTCTGGATCGGTTCTCGAGGGTCAGCGTGGAAGCTGTCGGGAGACCTAACCCGGGTCGAAGCCGACTGGTGCCGTTTGTGGCATGAAAGCCTTATAATTGTTGAGATGTAATTTTAGCATAAAATATCAAATCCATGTTTGATCAGCGCTAACATCCAGACAGCATGACACCCTGATCAACAGACTGCGATGCTCTGTGTTCTGACTCCTTTCTGTCAGAACCAGCAGTTGGAGCTACAGAAGCTCTTCTGTTGGATCGGACCACACGGTCCAGCCTTCGCTCCCCATGACCATCGATGAGCCTTGGCCGCCGATGACCCTGTCTCCGGTTCAGCTGTATCAGAGGTGTTTTCTCAGCCTCGGTCCGGCTGCTCTGTCCCATCAGGATCATTTCCACGACTCTGCTCAAACCCACGAACAACAACTGCCGCACAGTTTGTCTTTGAAATACTTTGCTCACCTCAGCGAGTTTCCTGTCAAAGCTTTTACATTCCTCTGAGGCTCAGCGGCTGCAGGCTGCGACCTTAAAGGTTCGGGCCGAGCCGGTACGCTCCGCCGAGAGCTGTTGAGCCTCCGGGAGCGTTACCTGCTCTCAAACAAACGCTCCTTTCTCTCGGTTTGCTCTTAGATGAACTCTAAGGAGCTTGTTTACAGTCTTTGATCACGTTTTCAGGACAACAAGGGGAACATTGTTCTCGTGAAACAGCGGAATGATTCAAACGGTACAGATGAAGGTGGAGGGGAAGGACCTTTAGTTTAAATAAGAGGATTCGAACTTCAGCTGTAACTGTGTTAAAGAAACACTTCAGACGTTCCTCAGAGTGACCAGAAGCTTGTTTTAACAGCTTCTGGTCTTATTCTTGTGCTTTTGTGCTTTTGGCAATAATTCCTATCAGATACGACAACGTTTGACGTAACAGCTGCAGAGGAACAATGTCCTGCCGAGCTCGGGTGTGAACCACAAGGCCTTCCGTCCATATTCCGTCCAAACCAGTTTTATTTCTGTAAACTTTTCAGCCAACAATCAACAGACTACCTCTAAATATACAGCTGCCTTTGCACGTTAGATTTAATCAGATTTAATCATCAAAACATGACCAATTATGAACAAAAAAAGGTCCTGGAGACCACAGCAGTGAAACTCACCTCACTGAAGGTCACAGCTGAACTGCTGCTTCTTCTCTGTGACTGAACCAACACATGCGGCCTGTTTTCAGTCTGTTTCGGCTCCTTCGGCCTGTTTACTCTGCGGTTGGACTCCAGCTTTGGGCTGACCGCCAGATCCTGCTAATGCCTGAGTGTGTGTGTATTAAACTGGTCTGCAGGCCAACAGGAGGCTGTTATAATAAAACATTACAGTTAAACCGGAGCGTCAGCCGCGACACTGACTGGTTGTCGATCCATCGGCCTCTCGGCTGCCAACACATGGCTCCTCTTACCAGCGACATCATTATTCACTGTTTGTCGCTTCGCCTCCTTTCAGTCGGAGCTAATCGGAGTTTAATCTCAGAGGAAAACAGCACATGTTGATTTAAAGGAAACGTTTTGCCCAAATCCCCACTTCAGTCACACCGCATCCTCAGGGGTTCTGATGTTGGAGGTTTTACAGCTGGAGGCTCCAAAAACTGGATCTTCACTCATTCAGCCACAACACCAACATCACACATCAAAGACTATATGATATATAATACGACTGCAGGGTCGTATTTTACTTACAGATCAATAATAGATCACATACACAAAAACAGTACAGACACATTTAACAGTTCAGTTCAGCTGCATTTTAATATGATTTCACATTCAATAGAACTTCGTTTAACACTTGATCAATATTTCCTTGATAACACTGTAAAGCAACACTGATGGAACAAAACTAGGTGAAGCATCAGTGTTAGCATGTTGCTCTTCGCTCTGACAGTGAATCTTGTGTTTTGATGGATGTTCTGGGGGCCAGAGGGCCCCTCAGCAGCATCTGGAGGCTGAATGAAAGGACCGACGCTGGGCACTCGTCACTGCTTTGTCCAGCCTCTCTGTCTTTCTCTGAAGGACAAAGGAGGAGGAGGAGGAGGATCACATCTTCCATTCACCTCTCACACTCTTCACCACACAGTCACTGACAAGCTCTCAGTTGTCTGGTTGGATTCGGCTTTCAGAGCTCAGTGACGCTTGTTGCAGTTACAAATGTTATGGTGCAGATCATTTAGCTCATTTAGTCTGGTGGTCCCCCAAACTGCGGACCTGGGGCCTCCAGGGGTCTCTGAGAGGCCCCACAATATGTCTTGAAAGCCTCCTGATCCCTGGAAGCACAGAAACACTCAAGTATTCTTTAAAGTTTCTTAAAGTCGTTATATAAAGCACCATGTTTGAGATAAAATAGTCCTTTCCTTTGACTTTGGTGTCTTTTCTCATGCTGAAAAAGACGATTTTATGTTGACAGCAGACAGACACTGTTAGAGATCAGCTGCTGAACACAGCAGAGCATTTAGCAGCTAAAGAGCCAGATGTTTCCCTCAGGAGGTGGTGGAGACCAAACACAGAGCTAACAGACAGGGAACACTGGACTGAGACTAACGAGCTAACGCTCGCTCAGTGGTGTTAGCATGGGCTGTGACATTCAACAGAAACATGGTCAGGATTTGATGAATGTTAGCATTAGCAGCGGCATGAAAAGAGGCAAAATCCTGGCTGACAAGATACAGCATGCTAATCAGAAGGTGGACGTTATCTCTTTTGATGGAGCTAGGCTAACAGTTTCCCTCTGCTTCAAGTGTTTGTGCTAAGCTAGGCTAAACATGACCTCTGTACTGCACACAGAGATGAAACTGAGACCCGCCTTCTGAATAATTTTGTCATATTGGAATAAAGTGTCCTGATTGGACCGTCATGTGCCTTCAGAAACATTAAATGAAGATGGGGGGGGTATGAACACTGTGGTCTAACTCTGATTTATTGACAGTTTATTTAGGACCTGCAGAAAACCTTCTGCTGCTTAAACTAAACTTCATTTGACCTGCGAACAAATCTGATTAGACTCCGCTTAGCGCCGCAGCACCGTCGGAGTCTGTCAGCCTCCACGACACCAACAAACACTTCATTCAGTTAAAGAATGATTCGATTAGAGCAGAGACTCCATCCATCACGGCAGCTGAACGGCCTGCTGGGAGAACTGAGGAGGAGGAGGATGTGCGCTACAGTAGCGTTCAGACAACAGCAAAAGAGGTTTCTGTGTTTTTTTACAGTTGCTTAAAATTTACTTTACAGTGAGCTCGGCCACCAACTGCATGATAACTCAGTGCAGTTAAAGGCTGCAGCTGCAGATGATCTTCATTATCGATGAATCTGCGTATTATTCTCTCTGTAAAATGTCTGACCAACAATCCAAAACCCAAAGAGGCTCTTTACCATCTCAAAGGACAAAGTAAATCCTTACATTTTAAAGGCTGGAACCAGGAAACATTCTGTGTTTTTGCTTGAAAAATGACTTCAACGATTTTCAGAATCTTTGCCGGTCGACAGGATCAGTTTCCAGCTGTGTGGCTGCAGAACGTGCTGCATCTGTTTTTACTCCAGCAGAGCAGCGGCGTACGGACAACAACACAAAGTCACACAAGTTGAACTCTGTGATTAAACAACTGACTCCAGGTTTGTCTGTTGGTAAATGCAGCTGTGACTGATCCCGGATCAGCTGGATCACACCTGTCTGTAACGGAGCTGCTCCAGAGGAGGATGCAGCTGCAGCGGCCACACCAAACCCAACACCAAACCCCACCTGAATCCGGGGGCCCCGCCCGTCTGCCCGCAGTGCCAGGACAAGGACCCCAGTCAGCCGGGACAGGAAACAGACCCCCCCACACTTCCTCTGATGGGGAGAAAGTGGCTGCTGGCTCCAGCACCTCCCCCCCTCCTCATGGAAGCTGCTGCTTTGTGTGCTCCCATGGGGAGGTGGAGCGCTCATTCTGCTCCTTGGCATCTCCCTGAAAAAACACAACACAATCCCCACCCAGCCCCCACCCTCGTGCTGCACAATTAATCCCAAAGAAAAAGATCAAATCATTTGGAATGCGTTGGAGTGTGTCGAGCAAATCAGGCCTGAAATATTGGCTTTCTGGTCTTTCACACCGGATCTGCACATTAACAGATAAATCCAGATTCATTTTGGTTTTTAGTCGGCGCTGCAGGGGTCCGAGGATGATCAAATAAAAGTTAATAAGTATGAATGCAGGGTGTGAGGCTCTGTGCTTGTGTGTCTGCTGCTGCAGGAGGGGTTTCAGTTTCCTGCTTTTTACTGCTGATGTGGACTTCCTGTTTCCTGCGTCCTCGAGACAAAGGCTGTTTAAAAACTCTGTATCTGCATGCCGAACGTTTCAAGACATTCATTCCTTCTGATCTCTGACGTTCCACAGCTCATGTTTGGTTGTGAAAATGTTTTAAATTGGTTTTCTTCATTTTTGGATTCTTCGTAGTCGTATTGTTTGAGTTGTATAATCATGCATTGATATTAGTCGGCGTTTGTCACTGTAGCGCCCCCATCAGGCTGTCACGTTCCATCAGGAACATTAGCTCTTTAAACATGGAAGCGTTTCGATCCACAGTCTAAATCAGAAGAACAGGTGGCATTCCTCCAACTCAATCTGCACGTTAAATAGATTCTTTTCAACTCCAATCTGATGAATTCCTTCAATAAGTCGACCTCACGCCCGCCGGGGGGGGGGTCTTTGTTCAGGAAGAATGGGAGGGGTCGCATGTGGCGGGGCGTCCTGCGAGCCGGCAGATGGCCGATAGGGCGAGCAGACAGAAGTGGGCGGCGGACTTCTTCCATTCAGAGCCGATGGTCTGATGGTTGACTGACAGGAGAACTTCAACAGGCGTCATGTTTCAGGCTCCTCATAGTTTCAACTATCGGTGGAAAGTGTGGAGATGAATTGGTTAAAGTTGATTTCTGAAGTGAAATGAGAGATAGTCTGCACACTCTGCGTTTACAGGCTCACAAACATGTAAAGATGCATCACTTTGACCTGCGTGTGACCAGGATGATGGTGGGTGTCATTCTGAATCACAACGGAGCCTCGAAACGTACATTTGTGGGAACATCTCTCCTCCGTACAAACCAACTCTGGTTTTAACACCAGAGTTCTGGTTCACTTCCTGAGATGCACCTTTTAGAAGCACCAGAATAATAAGAACTTTATTCATATAGAACCTTTAATAACAGAGTTTACAAAGTGCTTTGACAGACGAAGCAAAAACAGGAAACTCGGAAAGCAATAAAACAGAAGAAGTGAAAGATGTACATCAAATAAAGTGTGTACATAAATAATGTGGGAAGGTGCTTTGAACAATTTCTTAAATTCAGGGGCTGCAACATGTGACGTGTAAGTTATGAACTGATCAGCATGCAGATTAGTTGAATAAACGGAAGAAAGGCTTTAGTTTGTCTTAAGAACATCTTGCAGATACAAGAGTTTCACCGGTCACATGGTGCTTCAGTGACGTCCAGGTTGAAGTCCAGTCGTGACCTTTGACCCAACAACGTGTCTCGCTTTCTCTCTTGATTGACTTGCTTTCTGTCTTAACTCTCCCTCTCTGTCTGCAGCTTTGTCTTTGTAACCTTTATTGATCTGTAACACACAGCGTGTCCTGGTGCGTTTCTTTCTGTCTCAGACGTCTCATTTTTCATATTCTTTACTCGTCATGTTATTCACAACACGAACACTGACTTGGACAAACTGTACGAAGGTTAGATTACATGCAAAGTATGTAACGCTTTGTTTTCCAACAGCGTTCCAGCTGTTGGTGTTTCTCCTCAGAACTTCAAATCGTTGTTTCAATGATACAGGTCAAAGGTCACTGATGCATTCGCGGTCAGCAGTGCATTGTGTTGCCGTCGGCTCTCCTCCCTCCTTCATCCTCAGTTCGGACCTCTGGGACAGGATGGGCGTTGCTCACCGCTATAACACACTGAACCGCCGTGACCTTTGACTTCTCCCCGGCTCGCTCAGGAAATGAGCACTCGCGCTCTGGAGGCCTCAGAGCTCTTTATCCTTCTGCAGAAGACGCTGTGATGATGTTTGATGTTTTTTAGAGTTTGTATTGCAGCTGGAGTGAACATGAGACTCAACCAGGCAGGAAGAGCGATCGAGGGTCTGCTCACAGGTTATGGAAAGTCCTGGAAAGGTCCTGGAAATGTACATCCTGTACGTCAAAGCTGTCTGAACTCTGACTTGACTAAACAACCTCAACTCTAAAGCTGACTACATTATTTAAATCAGGAACAATCTGATCAGAGAAGAAGTCAACAAGATTTTTAATCTCCCCAGATCTCCAGCGCCACCTTCAGTACGGGACAGTTTTGAGTGATTGATTTTCTGTTGATACCAAAATGGTATCGGGGTTCGATACGCAGGTGTATTTAGTTTCCTGGCCGTTTTGACTCGGACTTGTCTTGGTCTTGTGGATGACTCTGACATGTCTCTTCAAGTAGTTGTGACTTGTCTCAGTCTCTCAGGTGTTTTGACTCGGACTTGTCTTGGTCTTGAGATCACTTGATCTGGATTTGTCTGGGCTTTGTGAGAATTCTCACTCAGACTTGATCCTCGTCTCATGGGTGTTCTGACTCGACCTTGACTTGGTCTCATGGACGCTGTGACTCTGACTTGTCTTGGTCCAGTAATAGTTTTGTCTCAGACTTGTGGGGTGTTTGGACTTGTCTTGGTCTTGTCCTACCAGTCTCGACTGTTACAGTGTTTGATTTTGATCAAGTTGGGTTGGCTGGTGTTTGGGGGTCTTCCTCAGGTTGTAGTGTTAAGTAGTCTACTGAATATTTGATTAGGACTTTGGGAAACCTTTAGGTTTTATAAATAATGATTCATTGCTAACTTTTACTTGCAGCCTTAGTCGTCCTGCGTCTCTGTGACAACCTGGAGGTTCTTGAAATTGCTGCTGTCAGATTGCTGCTGGGTGAAAATAGACATAAAAGAAACACAAAGAGAGAAAACGAGGAGAAAATGACTCCAAATTCCAAGAAAACCAAAATAAACAGAAGAGGGAGTGAAGTCTGGTTTAAGAAGCAGAGACGTCATGGAAGAGGTTTACAGAGGAGGGTTTATACAAAAGCAAAGTCTGTGTGCTGAAGCTCATGAAGCCCCTCCCTCCCTCTGTTCTCCCCCAACAGATGAGCCAGTGTGAGGAGAGGGGGCGAGCGACATAGAGAAACACACAGAGAGAGAGAGAGGGAGCAGGAGGAGGCAGGGACCTTCAGCAGTGAAGAGGGCGAGCGAAGGCAGCAGGACGCAGCATGAAGGAGCTGCAGAGTTTCTGTTCCTGAAGACGAAACAACAAACCGGTAAAAGTCTTTATTCACTCGGAGCTGATCTGCGTTCAGTCTGCTTCATTTCTCTTTTATTCATAACTTCATTTATGAAAATTGACCTTCTATATATTTTCATTTGTTAGTTGCCATGAATTTGTTTCTTTTAGGTTCAGTTATTTTTATTATTGTGGCTTCACAAAGTTAAAGCGTTTGGAAGTTAGAAGATGCTGCTTTTCATGTAGCACATGTGATGCGGGAACAGTTTGTATCAGAGATGAAACCGAATAAAAGATGTTTTGATCAGATTAAAATAAAGAACACTGGGAACAGATGGAGAGGTTGTCGTAGTATTGGTGGAAGTATTAGGCAGCAGCTTTGGTAATAGTAGTAGTAGTAGTAGTAACAATAGTAGTAATAGTAGCTATGCTTCAGTTACCAATGGAATAATATAAAAAGTACATTTCAACAAAAACTAAACTGGCTAAATAAATAAATGAATAGAATCAGTTTTTTGTGAGATTCAGCAGGTTAGTAGTGATTGAAGTTGTATAAAACAGCTGGCAGTAATGACATTAACAGATGTTTTTGTATTCAGGTCAGTCAGTCGAGGTCAAATGACCAACTGGGCAAAAGTCATTTGATTTATTTCAATGAGATTTTCATGAAAGTCTCGTTGTTGCCTCCTGTGCTTGACGCGCTGCAGTGATGTCGAGGTGTACCGCAGGCCGTGTCAGTACACTGTGACATCACTGCGAAAGAATAAACCAGGAGAGAAACGCTGCTGGTAACTGAATACACCTCGAGACTAACTGCCGTGTTTGGATCTGTGGACATGTGGACTGTTGTCCACGTTGTCTTTCCATTTAAAGGTTTTACTTTTCCGAAGCGAGTTTAAGCGAACTTTAGAAGTTTAAAGTCTTCCTTCTGAAAAATCTCGTAAATGCACCTTTAGTTTGGATAGCTGTGAAATGTATACGGGCACTGTTTTTATTTATTTCCTATTCTGGAGCTCCAGCAAAATGTGTGAAGCTGTCACTGTTGTACTCTGTGCCTGATGGGTACTTTAAACTCCACCTGCATTGTGGGTAATGTAGGCGGCAGGTTTGGAGAATGTGTGGAATAAAAGAGACGATCTCTCTGGTGCTGATGCATCGATGGAAACTGTCCATCTGACACTGTTATTGGTGCACAAGACGTCTCTTTCAAGTCTGAAGACACAACACAGACAGTCGGGGGTCACAGCAGGTCAGTGCAGCGCTGCTGGGGGGGATTGTAGTAGCCACCATTTTGTAATGAATGATGCAGCAGTCATAGAAACAGCGTCTGCAGTAACAGCAGTTTGTTTTTCGGGATGATAAAAGGTAAAAGTCAGTCTCACTGTGATTAAATCTAAATTTATGTTGATGTCTGAGTTTTCTGGCAGGTAAACGGCAGCGTTTGTAGTTTTACTGTGATTTATGTCGTCCACCTGTCCCATGTTGATGATGTCACGTCTCCTTGATCCTCCTCCAGGTAGCGATGGGAAACACAGACAGTCACAGCAGCTTCGTCCCTCCTGCCAAGTCCTCCAGGTTCTCCACCAGGAGGGAGGAGGTGCCGTCAGCGCGCAGCTGGTGGAGGAGCAGTCAGGCAGGCTGCAGGAGCCGGGGGAGGAACTACCAGAGCCAGCACGCCGCCGGCACGCCGTACACCTCCTGGCATTATGAACATGCACCCAGGGGAGGCTCCAAACTGGGAGCCGGATCTCCTCAGACATTCATCAGAGGGGAGCGGGCACAGGGCGGCTGCAGGAACCAGTTCGGTTTCTTGGAGGATGGCGGCGGGAGTAACGGGATTTGTGGCGAGAGGACATCTTTGGAGAGTGGCGGCAGTCCTAAGGTGCTGCTCAGCAAAGATGGCAGCATGAGGGTGGAGTTCACCAACACCAGAGTCGTCCCCATGGAGCCCCAGGGCCTCACTGGCCTCCCCACCACCACCACTGCCGCTCCAGTCAGCGAACCCTCCCTCCGCACCAGCAATGGCAGCTCGCTCAGCTCCGACAGCTCCTGGTACGACTCGCCGTGGGGGACCGGCGGCGAGCTGGCAGACAACGTATTCGTCTGTGGGCAGAGTGTGGCTAACAGCAGTGGGTACACCACCTACTCCTCCACCCGCACAGAGGAGACAGCCACCACCAGCAGCGGGTATAACACCTTCTTCTCAGCCCAGGTGGACATTTCTCCTGGATTTAACTCCAGCCTCCTCTTCCCCACCGCAGAGACCAACAACCTCACCTCCGCCGCAGGTTACAACACCTGCTCCTCCGGTCGAACAGAGGACAGCGGCATCGGAGACTCTGTGATCCTGCAACCTGACCTGAAGGACTTCAGCCTGGTTTCACCTTCCACCACCTCACTGGACAACGTCTACTCCAGCCACAACACGCTGCCCGCCTTCCCCACCACACCAGACGCCTCCATGCAGCAGCCGAGGACGGCCTTCTCCTCCTCGGCGCTGTTGGATGACGTCATCCAGGAGGAGGGGGCGTCAGGAGGAGGCGTGGAGCAGCATTACTCCTCCCTGACGCTGCCCTGTAGCAGGGCCGAGCCTGTCAGCACCAACTGTGGGAACAGCCGCAAGGACTTCCTGAAGAGCCGAATCAGACGACTCAGTGACTGGACAGGAAGTCTGAGCAGGAAGAAGAGGAGGATCCAGGTACGAAACAATGACATCATGTAATAGGAAGTCAGTAGTAGTTGTACATGTATGGAAGATCTACAATGCCCACATCAAAACAAATATATGTGAAGAAGCTAAATATTGTTCATTTAACATATTGTATTCCACTGTATTTCGTTTTTGTTTTTATTTGGGCATTTTAAATCATCAATATAGTGTGTTACATGAATATCCACATTATTATAAATTATATGTGAACTACTGTTGAAACATTAATGGTTCTTTTTATTAGTTTAGCTCATTTCCCAAATTTAAAGTGCTACATTAAAGGAACAAAACACATTAACACCCAGTTATCTGTAATGAAGGGGAAAATTCTGCTTGTTAAACCGAACTCATAAACACTTCTGACTCTTTAAAAGCACTCAGAGCTCAGCTCAGCAGAGAAACAACAGCAAAACACGTTCAGAGAAAGTTTATTAAGTCGCTCTTTGGTGTTGTAGTATAAATCTGGTGATAATCTGTATTCACATTATTGTCAATGAATCCAGTGAAAACAGTGTTTTTGTCCGTCTCTTCATACTTTCTGACTATTTCCTCAAACAGCTGCTCGCTGTAGTTTTCATCAGACCAACAGGAGGAAATGGTGCATTTGACTGGGACTCTCTGTTGATGTGTTTTTAACAGATTTTATGGCTCTGAGGGAGAAGAGACTATATATTAAAGGGCAATAAAATCATGAGTTGTGTTCCTCTAGAGGCCACAGGAGGAATTACAACATGTTTCCTCCTGTTGGTTCCGTCTCCTGAGGAAACTGACCTTTAACTGACAGCTGCTGCTTATTAATAACCAATAAAAGAGATTTAAACAGATCAATCCTCATCTGATTCCTCCTCAGGAGCCGCATGGCAGCGACGCCGGTGATGTTTCCACCAACGGGCTGGACTCTGGGCTGGCTGGCTGCAACACACCATGGTCCTGCAACCCTCTCCACACTCTGAACCAGAACCAGGTCCCACCAGTCCACTGTGGCTCCTCCAGAAGCCTGAACCAGAACCAGAACAGCGACGCTCAGCGGCAGAACATCTACGAAAGCTTCATGCAGGAGCTGGAGACGGGCTGCAGCAGTGCAGCCGACAGGACCGAGCCGTCAGAGGGGGATGGAGAGGAGGAGGAGGAGGAGGAAGAGAGGGAGGAGGAGATGGATGGGGAGGTGGAGGTGGGGGGAGGTGAGCAACTGGACGTCCTGTTTGAGAAGGAGCAGGGTGTGGTGCGACGGGCCGGATGGCTCTCCTTCAAAGCTCTGATCACCGTCAACAAGGACAGGAAGCTGGAGCTGGTGGCTCGTCGCAAGTGGAGACACTTCTGGGTCACACTGAAAGGTACGTCCCTCTGGCTGGACGACTCGAGGACATGTCTGTCTGTCCTTCCATCATCTCAACAACCACTCCACCGATCGACTCCACACTTGGCGGGCGTACTACTGAGGACCCAAAGGAGTGCAGCGTCAAATTTGGTGTTATTTGGCCAGGCTGTGGCGCTATAACAACAAACTTTACATTTTGGCCTGTAACTTTTGAACTGTTAGTCTCGGAATCAAAAAATCTATCCATGTAAGCCACGCCCATTTAAGTTTAGATCGATTGATATCAAAGATATCTCACTTGGTGCTATTACATGATGTCTTAGTGACCAGGATGAGGTTGATGCCATTTAGGTGGCGCTGTAGCAGCAACATCGAACCATAAAGGAAGGAGTCTGTATGTGTGCATGACTGTCCTAAGACACTGCACTCCCTCAGGTCCTCAGCAAGACACCCGCCAAGTGTGAAGTCGATCAGATGAGCGGTTCTCGAGGACGCTGCAAGCAGCCGGTCCGGGAGCCAAGCAATCTGCACGGCACTACTACTCCAAAAGAAAGAAAATGAGTTCGTTGTTCAGTCTGATACTCAGCCTTCCACTGGGATTTCTCTTAATGGAGAACATCAGATGTTCCAGGTGTGGGGGAGTTCTATATACAGCCTAGGGCGTGTGGAATGAAGGAGACGATATCTGTAGTAAATGGACCGAATATCCCCATTGCTTCAGTGCTTGTGACTGACGGGGTCCCGGGGAGATAACAGACCGTCCTGTCCCCTCAGGTTGCACGCTCCTGTTCTACGAAACGTACGGGAAAAACATCAGCGCCGAGCAGGAGCTTTGTCCTCGCTACGCTCTGCTGGCCGACGACAGCATCGTGCAGGCCGTCCCCGAACATCCCAAGAAGGAACACGTGTTCTGTCTGAGCAACTCGCACGGAGACGTCTACCTGTTCCAGGTGAGGACAGACAAAAAGGACACGCTTTTTATTTCATTTATTATTGTTTCTCTTTTGACACGCGGTTTTGCAAGTTTGAGCAGGAATCACAATTTGTTGGTACCTTTAAGGAAATTCTGACACCTGAGCTCTGTTGTCAGAAGGTCAAACCTGTAACACAAACACGTAGTGAAACGGTTAATCTCAGGCGTTGGAGCGTCCTTGAACGAGTTTTCAAAGCAAGTCCCTGAGACCCGAACTGTGAGTCACGAACAACCAGAATCAAATTTGAATCTCTTGTTTTTGTAAAGGGCTCTGGTGCTGAGACATTTTTAACGCCACTGAATAAAACTGCAGCGATTTTCCGGAAGTCCTCGTCCCGTTCGTTCTATATTTGAATCCTCTCAGTTTCCTCTCGATTGTCTGACTTCTGATTGGTGGCTGCATGTCTCCTCCCACCACACTCTGTCATTTCAGTCCCAGGACGGGGTGAATGAATGGGACGTAGTGTTGTGGAGGCCTGTGGTTCCTCTCCAGCACAGAACCGCCAGCGTCGCCACAAACACGCACACAGCCTGAGCACATTTTAGGATTTTCTTTGGCGATGGCTGTGTTGCTGCCACTTTACACCGCTGACACTGAGGGACAAATGTGTACTGTAGTAGGACAGCTGCTCAGGGGACAAAGCTGACTCTACTGTTTAAGCTTGTATTTCTACTTCACTTTCAACAGACAGTATGTACATCGCGTGCCAATGAATTAGCTTTGGGGATGTTGGGAGGTGGATTTTTCTCTTTAGCTGGAGCTAAGCTAACAGTTTCCCCCTGCTTCTAGTCTCGGTGCTAAGCTAAGCTATCTGTGTGCAGGACGCACAGAGATGAAACTGGCGATCTCTGCTATTCCTTTAAATTGAATTAAATGAGTTAGGCAGACAGACGTGTATATTTACATTTTAGAAAAGCCACAATAGGATTATTGCAATGATCTACAAGCTCATATTTAAGCAGCATGCAGCAGGACCTGATCACAGGATAGATGCAACACATTTCCTGTGTCCTCGCTGGCGGCAGCGTCGTCGACCCGAACATTCATCTTCTTCCTCGCCCTCTTTACGAGCTCGGAAAGCACTTTTTTATTCCCAGAGCAACTCTCACTGCTCTCAGCTGTAGAGCGTTTACAGACACACAAATCACATCTACAACTCGTCTCCATGGTTCCCCGGAGGGCGGGGGGGTGGACGGCACTGAGGTGTTGAGGAGCTGAAGATGGAGGTGAAAGCCCTCTAATGGGAGTCACGACACCCGGCTAATTACTGCAGCAACTGTTTCTCTTTACGACGACCAGCAGCTTCATCCTCCCAAACAGAAACAAGCTGTTGGTGTCATGAAACACGTCACTCTAAAAACATCAGGACACACAAGTCTGTCCTTCACCTGGTTATAACACCAGCTTTAAACAGCAAGTAAACTCATCTTACCTTGATTTCTGTATCCTCCTCCTCCTGTCCTCCTTTCCCTGTTCTCCTCATGTCTTCCTCCTCCTGTCCTCTTCACGTCGTCTTCCTGTCCTCCCGTCCAGGCCACCACCCAGACCGACCTGGAGAACTGGGTGACGGCGATCCATTCTGCGAGCGCCTCCCTTCTGGCGAAGCGTCAGGGGAAGGAGGACACGCTGCGCCTCCTCCGCTGCCAGAGCCGCTCGCTGCTGCACAAGATCGACATGGACGGAAAGATGAAGAAGATGGCCGAGCTGCAGCTGTCCGTTATCAAGGAGCAGAAGAACAGGAAGGCCGTGGAGAGCCAGGTCAGTGTGGGACATGGTCTACAGGGGTCGGGGTCGGACCAATGAGGAACATGTTAGACTGCTGTCATCTTCTGCTGGGATCACAGGTTCGAGTCCCTCCGGGGTTCCGAGAGCTGGTTTTCTGGCTTTTTATTAGATTAAATGATTAATTGATTAATCAAACAGATAACCAGGAGATTAATCAATGATGAAAATAAGCAGAGGATGATCCTGTAGGGCATATTTATATTGCAATATTACACTTCCCCTAATGCACTTTTAAATGTCTCTTTTGTCGGACAAATAAAATGCTTTTAGTCTCAAATACAGATTTCTTCCTCAAAACAAGACAGAAGTCTGGCAGAAGAGGTGAGATGATTCCACTGAGAGTCACACATCACATGTATGTGCAACAAAAACCAAAAATCCATGAAAAGAGCTGAGAACATCCAGCTGGACGTACTAATAATTTAGTGGTTTGGAGTCGTCGTTGATATCACACATTCGTTTTTAAATGTCAAGATTCCGTATTGGACTGAATGACTTGACATCATGCAGAATATAGATTTTATTGTTTGTTAAAGAACTCAGCGTCTGTTTCTGAGCCTTTATCCTGTGTTTGAAATCACAGTGCAGTTAGAAGCTGTTAGCGTGCTGCTGGCAGCGTTCGCATCTCTGAGCGCCAGAGGAAACGCTCTCTGTACGTCTTTACATAAGGAACAGCCTCGAGGATGTTCTGGCTGCTGCAGTGCAGGGAAATGTCTCAGTCTCACGTGGAGTCCAGTTTAATATCTGTTCCAGATGTTTGGGGTTGTTACCGGCAGCCTGAAACAACAAACGCTTTCCCGCTAATGATGGAGCCAGATGAGGCTGCTGAGAGTGACATCATGAACCAAATGTTGAGGTGTTTGACAGAAAAGCCTGCGGCTGGGCAGATGAAACATCACCTCCATCAGCCAAGTCACGTTTACTGCCGTGTGGTAAAATCACATCCCATCGTTTCCCAGAAGGACAGAGCCGAATCCCACGGTGGCCATTTTGAATTTATGTCCCATACTTGAGCTTAAAAGCGCAGATCGATATCTTCATTACATGTTACAGTAACTTACCCAACATCCTGTCTGATTGTGAGGCGACTGATGTTACAGCGTGATAGGCTGTGGGCTCTTGGACGTTCGGCCACAAACGTAGAGGGTTTATGGGAAATGTTTGTCAAAGGCAGACGAAAACATAAATATTGAAGCGAGCCATGCGACACATTGTTGGCAAAGTCTCTGCTCCAACTCTAGGTTTTTAGTTATTAGCTTAGTTATAAATGTGAGGATTCTTACTATAGGGAACAGAACCTGGAAGTTCTGGTTTCACTTAGGATCTGTAGTCCACTGGCACCATTAGTGTGCTGTGAGTATATTTGTAGTTTTTGCATTAGCAGTGATTGTAAAGTAGTCAACGGTTCTCCTGCTTACATTAAACCAACAAAGATAAAATGTAGAACTGAATTACAGTTCCTGTAACAAACTGCAGATCGTATCATTTAGTTGTGATGTTAGATTAGACTCAATGACTACCAACGTCCTCAGAACAGAAACAGAAGTGAGAAACGGTTGAAACAGGAATGAACATGTTGGACCATGTATCACATTATATACATGACCATGTCTTACCTTACATGATAACATATGGCTTTTACTTTTTAATGTGATTTGAAATTAATATATACAGAATGATATTAACTGCAAAAGAGAGTCTATATGTTGTGTTTCCTCATGGTGTCAGTCTTGGGCTAACCGGCGTTGTCGTGTTCGCATCAACTCGTATGGATCGTAGCTGCTGTTCTTTTTTAAATTTATAAATCGCTTGTAAATCGTTTAATTGCTGCCGTAGAATGAGGATGTCACATGGAAACAGTTATCAGCTAATTAGCTTGAGTTTAGCAAATAAGTTAGCTTAACTTAGGTCACACAAGGCCAATCAATACACACCAATCCAACACCAGTGTCCTCCTGATCCCGCCTCCATCTAATACAAGTGAGTGGATTTAAAAAGAACCTATAAAACAGTGTACAGTAATGTATATGGCCCTGTGCTCAGATCCAGCAGTGGGAGCAGAACCTGGAGAAACTGAATCTGGATCTGTTCCGGTTGCGGTGCTATCTGTCCAGCCTGCAGGGCAGCGAACTCCCAAACCCCAAGAGCCTCCTCGCTGTGGCCAGCCGGCCCTCCAAGAGCATGCTGGGACGCCTGGGAGTGTTCTCCGTGTCCTCCTTCCACGCTCTGGTAAGATCTGCCACCAGGATCCAGGCCTGCAGGCTCTAACCAGTTAACGTCTTACTAAATCACAACCTTCTGTTCTGTCCTCAGGTGTGCAGTCGAGATGAGGTGGTGTTGAGGCGTCGGTCTCTCTCAGGAGGAGCCACCAGGAGGAGGGGCCTGCCGTCCTCTCTGAAGGCCCTGGATGGGCTGAGCAGACGCTGCAGGGACGGCCAACACTCCACGTCCCAGGTAACACGCCGTACCAACAACCTTCGGACGGAGCATTGAGGTCGTTTTGAGAGTCATTTACTTCAGTGTGAAATCCAAGAAGTCTCTGCTGTTCTGTTAAACTCAAGATCTAACTTTGGTGTTTTCTTCTCTAAGAGGTTTTTAGCTTCGTACGCCTCGGTGTCTGTTACAGCTGCTCATTCTCGGTGGTTGTTTTTCAGGTTGAAATCTTGCAGTTAAACCTCAGTTTGACTCCAGCTGTGGACTTTTGTTACACATCTCTCTCTCCTCTGGTTATCTGCGCTCCCAAAAAAGGCAAAATGCCAAAAGCCGATCTCACATGTTGCAGTCCGTCTTTATGAGACAGATTTTTGGCCCCTCTTTATTTGCGGTCCTGCTGAAAATCAGGGCTTCATCAGCCAGCTGAAGTTCCCATCACTCTCGGCTCCTGTGTCCCCCCCCTTAATAAACAGTGAGCTATTTTAGGACCCGGAGTCTGGGATTTAGAGTCCAGAAGAGATAAATCTCTGCAGCCGAAGGTTTATTTTGGCTCCATGTTTAGGCAGACGGATGCTGAACACACCTGTTAACTCCACGTACTCTCTGCTGACACTCACTGTTTTATAGATTTACTGAGCATCTTATCTGTGTTGATCTACTCGTGCTTCTCTCCTGGTCGCCATTAAATAAAAATAATAATCTCTCATAATTGGAAAAAGGTATGTGCACACCCTGGTCTGGTTAATCTGGGTTTTTTTGGTTTGGTCTGTTCTGGTTTTGGTGGGTCTGGTGTGTTTTGGTCTAGGTTGGGTTGGTCTGGCTGGTTGGTTGGTCTGTTCCGGGTTGGGTTGGTCTGGTTTGGTTTAATAGTGTTGGAAACCCTTCTCCACAGTCCCGCTCTAATTCTAACATCCATTTTACAGAAACCCGACCAATCAGAGAGCTCAGTGTGCTCTGAGGTTGGAGAGAGTCAACAGTTGGAGAATTTTGCAGCAGCTTTTTTAATTAAAAATCCATGTTTTTTTGTTTGAGGGAAAAGTAGCCTACAGACATCCGTCGATCACATGATCCTCACTCTGCAGGTTGTAGCAGGCTGTCGAGAGTCTCCCATGTGGACTCCCCGGTCCACATCTTTTGTTCCCCCTCACATCTTTTGTTCTTGGCCACTGAGTTCCAATGGAGGGACGTTTTATTATTAGGAGCAAATCAACCAGATTTACAGAATCAGTATTTCATTGTCCCGCCTTGGAAACAAACTCTGCCTGAATCGCAGCTTTGAGGCCAAACCGATCGAATTCTGTGAACTGGATCTGGATCAGGTTTGCGGGCGACTCCGACCCACAGAGACAGTCTGATCTCTTAAGGACATGTGGAGCTGATTGCTGCGTCGCCTCTGCAGGAGACAAACAGCTGGTTTTATCCAGCAAACATCTAACAGACAGCGCACACAGTTACTCTCCCAGAATTCCTTTGTCCCTC
>JAVQJF010050646.1:0-14693 GCA_036023855.1 Gadopsis marmoratus
GGTCGCAGTTGTGAAAAGATATTTTGGCTTAAGGAAGGCTCTCTGGAGGGGTGTTTACTTTGATTGGCAGGCCGCTCGTACACTTCGCCACCTCGGGCTCCAAAGTTAGATTTTACAAATTTACATTTAGACAAGATATGGCAGTGAGCAGCAAACACAAACTCCAGGCTTCCTGACGTGCACTTCAAGCGATCTGAAGGTCGCCGGTTCAATCCCCAGACCGGGTTTCCAGCCAGATAGATGTGGGTGCGCGAGTGAAAGTGCTTGTCTTTCCCTCACTACCTCAGCAGAGATGATGTTAAGCAAGGCTCTAAAGCTCCACCTCCTCCAGTGGAGCCAACAGAAGTGACTGTGGTCGCACTGGGCAGCTTCCAAGTGTATAAATATATATGTTACTGCGAAACGAACATACACTCCACTTTCTGTAGATTAACATTGGCGGTCATTATTGCTTCATCATGACTACGGAGACGACACACAGAAATACCTTCACCTGAGACCCGGTGACCCAGATAGCCTAGCTGCTGTCTTAGACTGTCCAATGATGTCAACTGATGGCTGGCAGAACACTTTCAGTCCCCCAAATCCTGTCAGTCTCATTAAGTGTGGCCTTGGTCCAGTGTCCGCTGTCCGCTGGACAGTGAAACCCGCTGCCAGATATTTTGGAGTTCTATTTCATTCAGATCGGAGCTTTCCACAACATATCAAAACAGTCCTGCTTCCATCAAATAAGAACCGTCTCCAGAATCAAACCGATGCTCTCACACTCGGACCTGGGAAAAGTCATTCATGCAATCGGTGTCTCGAGACTCGACTCCTGTAACTCCTCCTTTCTGGCATCAACCAAAAGTTAGTGTTTGTCAAAGCATTTTGTAAACTCTGTTATTAAAAGGTGCTATATAAATAAAGTTAACAGATCAGTTTTTGCCTAAAAATAAACTGAAAAGGATCTGTTAATAGTCAAATTGTCATCAAACCAGCAACATTCACACCTTTCACCACAGTTTCATATAAAAAAAATATAAATATTCTAACTGCCCAGTTACAGCCGAGCGCACACCTTTTTCTATTACTGGTGAAAAGTTGAAAGACCCTGTGCATGCAAATGAATTACTTCAGGTGTATGAATGACCAATTTGTGTGCACAGATTGTCACTCCAGTACCTGGTTAGGGCTAACACTAACCCCAGCCCCTGTACTCTAACCTTTCCGTTTATGGTGCAGGCCAACACACTGGCCCGTGTTCTGTATTCTGCCTCTCACTTAGCTCTTCGTTCCTGCACCTGCCCGGTCATCGATCCACACAGCGTCCACTCCCTAATGGCGGAATGACCTTCCTGTTCTAGTGATAATAGAGGAGCCACTTCCTGTCCTCATTTGCAGACTGAAAACTCACACCTCACATCATCCTCCAACCTCCAAACATTGAATCATATCCCGTCTCCACATCTTTCTTCTTGCCTATTCTAATATTTTCTCATCAGAGAGCCCTCTTCTTCTTCTTCGTCTTCTTCTTCTTCTCTTCCACTTGGCCTCTATTTCTTGGCCGTTGCCTCGTCCTTTCATCATCCTGTCACAGCAGTGTTCTGAGGGTGCTGTGGCTGCAACCCTTAACCTTCTTAGTAGTGGCTGCTTGTAATGATAGCGATCTACTATAGGGAGTGAAGCTCATTCTGCTATGGGGCTCGTTGGAATTTGTCAGATATAGGCGTTCACGCTAAATGAAAGCGGATGAAAAAGCCTAAGGGGGAAGTGTACCGTGCAGTATTTTATTTGGTGGAACCTTGCAGCACAATAACTGATAAAGCAAAAGCACTTTGGAATGAGGGATGTGAAGTGTACACGTTATTCCTTTTAATGGACGATGTATATCTGTCATTCTAATGTGCTCCTGCTTTTAACACCAAGTTATAATACTTCATTGTCCAGTGAAAACCATATATCTCCAAATCTGGTTATTAGAAAGTTTTCAGACCCATTAAATTACATTCTCCTAAGCAGAGCTCCTTCCAATGCTCGTAAAAGCCACTGGAGTATCTAAAATGAAAAAACACTATTTCCAAGAGCCTCCATTTTGCATATAAAAAATAATTAACAAATAGTTTCTCATTTCACCCAGAATATGAGGCCGTGCAGGTAAAATCAAAGTTAAAACGGTCCAGAAACTTAATAGTGATCTGTATTTATAGAGAACTTTTCAAAATCCACATTGCAAAGTGCTTCACAAAGACAGCAAAGTGAAACAGCCAGGTCATATCATCACCAGGTTTTAAAAGAAAACAGATACCAATACAGTTTGGTAAAAGGCAAGAATAGGAAAGAATACTATTAACTCTGACCCTGGCTGCTGGTGGGCTAGTTTCATCTATCAATGTGAGGCGACTATAGCAGGAAGTTAGATAAGAAATGCTAGAAAACAGCAACAAAACGAGAGTCTTGTGGAGTTAAAGGGCTTCAGATATGATCAGCTCAAAACCACAGCAGGACGATTAGACCTGCATTTTCTATCGCTGTCTTCGCCGTCTGCTTTACGTGGTTCCATCTGTGGATTCCAATGGCCTGGCTAGACGTTGGGGCAGGCAGGGACCCGACCAACTGAGTTGAAGTAGAGCAGGATGTGTGTAGCTCAGTGGCAACGAAACCCATCCACTCAGGTAATGTTGGTGTCGTGATGGTCAGGAGGCCAACAGCACCGGAGGTCCCTCTGGGCAGAGAGTCATTCTCTCACCCAATTAAACACTCACATTATCTATGTTTGATTAGATGTTTGTGGGCTAACCACTACTCTGAATCCATGTGGTAGAAATGACTATGACTGTGACTATTTATGTCATGATTTGATTCAATAATATACTGATTCTCCCCAAAAACACCCACACATACATACAGTCATCGCAGTTTATTACGTGTAGTTTATTTAGCTCTCTTTCAGCCTGTTGTCACATAGAGTAATAGAAATACAGGAAAAACAGCGGTTAAGCTTAAATCAATCCACGTGCTTTTCATGTGACAAACAGACAAAACAGCCCCAAAACAAAACCAGCGGCCGCATGCATCATCGTGAGATTCCTCAAGATGTTTCAGCCACAGAGTAGACTGGCGTAGCTCAGAGGCCTTGCAGCCAGAGAGTGCGTCCTTCTGCCAGAGGGCCGGAGTCATACTGCAGAGTCAGCGAGCGTCCTCTCTGCTGGAGTGTCCTTGTGTCAGACAGTGAAGCTCTACCAGCACGAAGCACACCCTGACTCACTGTTCAGAGCAAGTATAACACGGCACGAGGGAGAACCTCCGTTTTACTGACTGGATATGAGGCGTTTTCCAGTTGCGCTTGTTCTCAGGGGATGTCGGCGCAGCACGCACCTCCTAACAGCAACGTTTTGGGCCGTATGTTAGCAAACAGTCGCAGCAGATACGGAGCAACGTTAGCATTCATTCTGAGTCGTGTTTATGGCCACCTGACAAAGTTAAAATTAATTTTCACTCTCCAGTTATTATCTCTGCTGCGGTATTCACCAGCTCTTGAGACACATATCTGGCTCTTTAACTGCTAGACGCTCTGCTACGTTCACCAGCTAGTCACTAACTTTACCCGTCTGCCGTTCGGCGCTGGGCAGGTAGCATAAGGGTTGGTTTAGAGAGTCTGGTGATAATGCCTCTTTCATGTTATTTGCTCCAAAATATTCATTAGTGCAGCTTTAAAATAATTCCAGGTGTTTATATTCCATTTATAACCCTGGTATCCAGACAAAGGGGTTAAGAATTATTTAATTATCTTGTTCTCTCAAGACGTTAAACTATCATGTCATGATCAGGACTTAATGATCTCAACATCATATCATTATATGTTGTCTTATTACATTCTCACCTGTCGTTTTTTGAGCTGTTCTCCTCTGGGATGTCTTTCTCTCTCAGGACCGCGAGGGATCACTCCACCATGACTTTGATAGAGCACGAATGAGGAGTACGAGCCCGTTAAATGACACATTTTAGGTTATGAACACAAGAAAACAATATGATATACCTCCAAACACCATCGTAATTAATTTGTTATCGTGAGATATTGGGTTTTGGAAAACCATTTGTAATCTGGAGATAGTAAATTAATGATGATGAGGTAGCAGCTTGAGATAACGGAGTCATAACCTCCAGGTAATGGACATTAAACATTATTAGCAAATTGCAACCACATGTGCTCTAGGGATAAATACGTTTTCACCAAGATTATTACATGAATACTAGCAGTAGCAGCGGTAGCATTGTTGAAACAGAAGGAGCTTAACGACCATTCCTTCCCGCCATACGCTACAGTTTGATGGCTTAACACAAAATCATTGGTATGCAACAGTGGAAACATACACTGGAAGGCTATCATGCGCGTGTGTTTGCGTCTGTGTGAGCTGGTGAAGTGGACGTTTTGTGACAGCAGTAGGCTTCTGTCTGAGGCCCAGTGCTTTGGCAGCGGCGGAAAAAGTGAGCGTGAGTGAGGGAGGATTGCCGCTCCATCTATTCCCGCTTCCGTTTGTCCCGAAGCTGACCTTTTTTTGACATTAATGCGGATGATAAACAAACACCACAAATCTCTCCTAAGCTTTGTTTAGTTGAAAACCTGCTGGGGATTACGAATCCCAGTATTGGATTAGGATCACACAGACACCACCAGATACACACGGCGCGTCGCTAATACAGCCAAATGGCTAGACATGTTTCCAGTCTCTCCTTATGGCCGCTTGTGCTGTGAAGTCACCGCGTCTTCATGCTCAGCTGTGAGTGGTGAACACGTAGGAGCCTTAGGTGTGTTGCACTTTCACTCGATGTGGAAATGTAGCCTTGACAATAGTGCTGCTTAATCTCTGCATAATGTGATTACTGGGAGATGCGATCTATACCCAGTGCAGTCTGTAACGGCATATTTCAATTGTTTTGGCTCTGTACTCCAGCACATTTGATGTGATTTGAAATGAAGCGATGACCGGGAGGCTTACGTGTTGACGTTCGGCTTTAATTTGAGTGTGTTTACACCGAGTGAACAGTGCTCAAGCTCTTTTTGCGCTCTAAACGAACATGCAGGTGGGGAGAACATGCTGCGACTATGGTAGAAAATTATCACTGCACTTAAGGTAAAAAAGGTCTAATTCTCAAATAAGATTTATGGATTGACGTTGCTTTTCACCACTAATCGATTGGACAGTAGCCTCTAAAGGCGGCTCAATTGGCCTTTAGTCACTGCCCTGTTTTGTGAAAAATCAGCGCAACAGGAAGGTGCATAACATGGCCCAACTCCAACTGCCAGTTCCAATTCGAGCATGCTAGGAATTGCGCTTCACAGGTTAATTATTAACCGAGTTGAATTCTCTAGGAGTCAGATAATTAAATTAGCAGACTTTCATGCTAGAAACAGGAGTTTGCGTCCCACCTTAAAGTGGCATTCTTCAAAACCAAGACTCCATGTTTTTTATCTACCGTCACAGCGTTCAGTCTGTCATTGGCTGCAAAGGATTTACGACCAAATATGAAATATGATGACTTTATAAGCTAATCTTAAATTGTCCTATAGAAGTCGATCCCCCAAAATTGAGGGACAATGTACAGAATATAAAGGCATTTCAGTCTATGTACATTTTAAAATGGCTTAAAACAAAGAAAGCTTAAAACTCCTTACATGCTAAGATTCAGCTCAAGTTAAAGACATTCACAAAGACACAAGGAGGCATTACCATACCGTATACCATGCCCACCCTTCAATCACATACACATATACAAAAGATCCAGAGTAGAAAAGGACAAAATGCACATTTCAGTCCATTTGCACACCCTATTAATACAAACGGCCTCATATTGTATTTTCCCAATGGAATAGCATTAATATATTTGCATATATTAATGATTTTTGACAGGCAGGGATGTGCCCAGCTTCCTGGTAAATACAGGTAGATATTCAGTCTCTGCGGTCCTGTGAGAGGACAAGACACTAAAGCCTCGTGGAGGCTCATCGTCATCATTATGCTGGATTCATAGCCGACACGTCTCCCTTTCTGTTCTTCAGCTTTCAGCCCCTTTGCTTCCCTAAAGAGGCCCATGGGACCAAACACAAAATATATAGCTTGTGTGTGTTTCTCATAATTGCCTCTAAGGTGACGCAAGTCTTCGAGCCGTTCCAGCGGACTCCAAAACAGGCTGTTTGAATTCAGCCATTGTGCTCACATGCTCCTCCCTCAGCACAGGCATTTGTTGATGTACTGCAGCATGATTTGTCGGTCCCGACTCAACCTATTGGTTGCAGGATCATTTCCAAAGACTCCCCTCATAGTTACAAGAGCATACTTGTGTTTTGTTAGCATGTTTGGCTTTTGGGTTACAGGCCCTGTGTGTTAGGATATTGCATCAGTGTTGATGTCAGCTTTCCACAAAATCAACAGTATACTACTGTACATGGCAGGTTTAGGGAAACCAGTGTCGACTGTTGGAGATGCAAAACATGGGCACCAGAGTTCAAGTTAAAGTATAACTGGCTTTATTTTTTAGAAAATCTTTTTATTGTTGTAAGCTATTCCCAAAAATGAATTTAACAGAATAGCAAGCTTATGCCTCTGTGCCATAGAACTCCAAAATATAACAATAAAAAAACATAAATGACACCATGGTGTGACGTTCATTCATAACAATAAACATAACCAGTGCAATTAATTCTGAAACAACACAGCGGGTCATGCTAAAAGGGTTTCTTTAATTGGTCTTCCTGAAGATCTGAAACATGACACAGTATTGTTTTATTTTCTATTAGATAATGTATCTAATACAGTGCTGGTCAGTAACACTTTCAGTAACACATTCATAATGTTAGCCACCATGATTAAAAGAAAATCTCATTTCGTTAGCATTCAGCCAGCTCCCCAGACGTACCCATTGACCCGCTATCAAAACCCAAAGACATGGACAGACAACCCCAGGAAGATGTTAAACGTTTTATTTTAATTTTTACCTTTTTTAATTCAAATCAATGAAAGAAGCATTCTACTGCAAAATCAGTAATCTGGCTGAGGCTAGCTCGAAACTGTGACTTTGACTTTGTCGCTCTATTTTGAAATCATCACTACTATTCAACCCCCCCCAATACTTGGAAGATCAAAATATGCCGACAGGAAAGTATCGCAACATCTCTCAATGTTAGCAATGTTGCTGTGGTGGCTTTTTCGTTTTGCACCTGTCTGTCAGGAGAGGGTTGTGTGTGCCTTTTGCAAAGGTTTTGCAGGCTTGCTGCTATAACTTCCATGTTCTTATGCAAACAAGTGCGCAGCGGTTTGAATGATGATGACAGCCCACAGCACGGCTGCCCTTTTCTAACCAATTATTGTGTCCAAATTTTTCAGCACCACTGTTGTTTTTGCCGGCTGTGTGCTTTTGTGAGATAAGACGGCAAAGAGGCAAAGAGTTCACTCCCCCTTTGTACGCCGAGAGTCACAAAATGAAGTTGACGAGTAAAAAAATTAAAAAAAGAGACACTCACACCTTCATCACAATGTAACTTCTGGATTGACAGATTGAGAGAGCACTGATTTTATTAGTAAATGTTTAGTTAAAATATGGTAAATATGCCAACCTCCTAGCTTGAGTTTGATGACAAGACTGATGCCACTCAGGGTTCCACATTAACCATGGCCCTGTGGGCCGAGTCCACAACAAGTTACTTTGTGGCCACCAAATACTCCACGTAGGCGGCCCGCTGAGGCCACCAAGTTTCATCCCTGTACTGCGAGCCTTCGCCAAAGCAACGTTACATTGCCACAAACATCCAGATTCCTTAGGAAGCAAAGAGAGGCTGCAAAACCACAACTTGTTGTCTTTTAAATTCACTACTTTTGTACGTAATAAACTAACAAGATGTAACGCGTCAATTAGTCGACCGAGTTAGCTGTATTCCCAGATTCCAATTGTTAAGCTAAGCTAAGCTAAGCTAACGATCCGCTGGCTGTAGCTTCATATTCACCATACAGACATGAGAGTGGTATAAATCTTCTCAGCTATCTCTCTGCAGGAAAGCAAAATTTAACTATTCCTTTAATAATACCAGTAACCGTCAACCCAGCAATTACTCCAGCAGAGTAGCTCAGCGTGCACTCTGCACGGGTCGAAGTCCGCGATGTGCAAGCACCAGACCCCCAGGCTCTAAAGGTGTTTGCGCTCAGGATGCAACCGCTGATCTCTTACTCTGAAGACAAGAGAGACCATTCAAAGGGAGAACAGCTTGTCAATATATCCAGCCTCTTCACTGCCAAAACCCTCACCGGCAGGGTATTGTGGTGACCTGAGGGGTAGTCAAAGATTTAGCGAGTCCACGCGAATCATGGCCCTCTGAGCTCGTGTCCTCTCCCTCCCCTCGAAAGAGCCTCACCACAGCAGGCATCGTCGCACTGCCAAGAGAAATGGCTGGAGTAAATCTTCCAGCGGTGAGTCAGAGTCGACCAAAAACTCACAACCATTTTTCTGCGGCTTGAGGCCAAAGAGGAACGTAATGAACGAGCATGACCTGAAAGGAGGCCATCTTATTTATCCGATTACCACAGCGGCTAACAGTATCATAACCAGCGCACACAAATGCTGCAGGAGCCACTTGAACTGTTGTCCGTTTAGCTTTTTCTTTGCACAGCACACACATTCTGACAAGAAAGACTGACTGAAAGGGAAATGCAATAGATGAAGGCTAGAGCTTTATGAGTCTGCGGCTCCACGACCATCTATTAGATTATCATCAAACGCTGATGCCGAGACAAACCAAATGCTTCAGTAGTGCCATCTCTGCACAGGTTCCTTATTAGTGTTTCTGGGAATGCACTGCACGACGTAATCACCAGCTGATGAACCGTTCTTGGTAAACGTTGAATCTGCCTTTCAAATAATATTACGTTTACATTCTTCGGCAGGACATTCAGCGTACGTGCAGTTTGCATGTTCAGCGCCTCCAAAATACCTTCCTATAGGAACATGATTCATGTGAAAGAGTTACTGTGTGTATGCATCACATCTATTTATTGTTTTATTTTTTTGACAGTATGTGTAGTTGTGTCACAATGACAGATTTGGAAGGGACTGAACGCTGTTTCTGCTGATTGCCAGAAAATTAATTTCTTTAAATGAATGTCTTTTATCAAGCAAAAACGGCCAACAAATGTGAGGATTAACTGCCCTTCTAGGTTTTATACCATTGTAAGTTGAATATCTTTGGGTTTTGGACTGTTGGTCAGACAAAATAAGCTGAATATGAAGATGTCACCTGGCATCTTGGGCCCTCGGAACTTGTGATTGGTATCAGGGCAGCAACTAACGACTATTTTCATTCTCGATTAATCTGCAGATTATATCAAACTGTCTTTAAAATGTCAAGAAATTGTAAAATAAAAATTCTCACCACAATTTCCCAGAGTCCAAAGTGACGTCTTCAGATTGCATTTTTTTTTTTGTCCAACCCACAGACCTTTTATTTACTGTCATAAATGACAAAGAAAAGCAGCAAATCCTCACATTTAAGAAGCTGGAACCAAGCAAATGTTTCACATTTTTGCTGGAAAAATTACTGAAACGATAAATCGGTTATCAAAATAGTCAGCAATTCATTTTCTTTTGATTGACTGATGGACTAATCACTGCCACCGTAATGTGCATTTTCCACATTTTTCTGACATTTGTATAGAGTAAACAGTTGACAACAATAATTATAATCTCACAGATTAATAACATTAATATTCATTATCAATAGTAATTCTATTCAGACCTCATACCACAGTATCAGATTCAATAGTCACATTTACAAATTACTTGTGCATAAACTACATTGTTATTATGATATACTGTATATGATTACCATGTACTGAACCTGAACAGCGTCAAGAAAAGACTGAAAAACGTGTTGTTATAAATATAAATACAAGGACACACTTTTAATAATATGGTGTCATAGAAAATCAGCCTTTCAATGGCTCCTCCCATAAAGCTCCTGTCCTGCGCTCTGATTGGTTGGCTGGGGTTCGGGGGGGCGGGCTTGGTATTCTGGCATTCAACATCTGGGAGTGAAGCGAGCCGAGCTGGGCGGGGCGCAACACGACGTAACCAATCGGAGTCTACGCGATGCCGAGGTCGCTCCGTGATTGGCTGGACGTCCTGTCAAACTCCTTTGCGGGGGGCGTGTCCCGAGTGGCTCCCGGAGCGCTGTGATTTCGCTCCGGACTCCGGCGCCAGTCTTCTTGTCACAGCGGCAGCGGGCGGCGCCTCGTCGCTGCTCCGGGAATTACTGACCGTTTTGTCGAAGAGAACCAGCGCAAACTTCGCCGCCGTTTTCGGCTCTGAGGGGCAACAACGACGACTTTTGTTTTCTCCTCCTTCCCTCCTCCGACGCTGGCGGCGCTGCGCAGGAAACGACAAGGTAAGAAGCCGCTCGGCGACTGTGGCGCCGCCGCCGCCGAGGACTCGGCGTCTCCCAAAGTTTGCCGCAACACGGGGACGATCCGACAACTTGAGCCGGCGTCTACAGACCATTTTAAACGCGTCGGCGTCCCCGAGACGTTCTAGAAGCTTAAACCTCTCTGTCGTCACTCTCGGCCCAAGTTGATCTAATTTTTATTGAGTTAGAATTAGTTAGTTCGCTCTTTGCTCGCCGGGAGTCCGCAGAAAGCCCTCGGCTGCGTTCCTGCAGCCGCATCAGCTGCCGCCGCGGTTTGGACGTTGTCACGGTCCCACCTCTGAACCGGACCTCTGCCCGTCGCTTGACGGCTGCTGCAGCTGATGACCGGGCCCCGTCTGAGCGGCACCGCGCCGGTTTGTTGCTTTCTGTCGAGACCCGGCTGCCGGGAGTCCTGCGCCCCGTCGGCTCCGTCTGGATTTGTACCTGCTGGACTGCAGCTTTGTCTCGGTGCCAGATGAGCTCATCGCTCCAACAGGTTTCTGAAGCCTCTCCAGCAGCAGCCTGTAGTGGACTTCAGTGTTGCAGAGATTAGAAACCTGTGGGTTTTTGGGTCCCCCCCCCTCCTCCTCCCATCAGATTCCCAGGAGCAGCGGGTGGTTCTGTGTTGGTTCTCAGAGCTGCTGTTCTGCGTCCTGGCGTCGCCCTCGGCGGGTGTTCAGGTTCAGCTGAGGCTGAAAGAGCGTTTCTGCAGCAACGAAGTCCAAAACACGCAGACAGACTCCACTTCTCTCACCTGACTCAAAGGCAGCCTGCTCCTCTTGTTGTTGTTGTTGTTGTTGTTGTCTCTGATCCATCCACAGCCTTGCAAACGTTTCTTTTTTGGTTGTTTGTTGTTTTGCAGGCATTTTAAAAATGCATGTTCAGCTTAAGGGTTGCGTTGCCTTGCTTGAACAGCAAGAGGCAACTTTTTGCTCATCCAGACTGTGGCCTCCTGTTTGGGCTGTTGGGTGGGTGGGGGGGCAGACCATCATCATCATCATGCACTCCCTTGTTCCAACAAGTCAGATGTTTAAGCGGAGAGGCCGTGTGGTCGGATCTTGTGATCCCCCCCCAGCCCATCGCAGGATGGGGAGGCCGCTGATGTCTTGCGGTGTCCTACCGCGGCTGCACGGCGCCTTGGCACTCTGTGCTGCTCTCAGACGACACTTGCGCTGTGGCTTCGGGTGATTTTCATTTGACGTGACGAGGAGAGCTGCCCGCTGCCCTGCGGGGGAGGACGGGTGAGATGCTGGCCGTGCAGCCCCGAGTCTGCCCGGTGCCTAACCAGCACGTCTGCCTGTACTCCCGCTTGTGCTTCACAGTGCACGCAGATCTACATTCAACCCTCATTTGTCGAGGCCTCCCACAATCAGCTCCCCTCTGTGTTGTCCTCTCTCTTTTTCTCTTAACACACCGCCATTAGAAAAGTCCCATTCTGCTGACGGCTGAGTTCCAGTCGCGGATGTGTGAGGCAGCAAAGCACCCGCCGTGCATTCATTTGCTCATCACCTCTGAAAATTGCCTGCTCCTCGTCCAGCTCTCATTTTCAGGCCCTGATAGGTCCGTCGCTCAGTTAGCATGGTTAATGGTGCATTTAGCCCAGTTTGTAATTTTATTTCCGATTTCCATTTCGGCAATTGCTTTTTAGTTTGAAATGACAAGAGAGCCCCCGATGGAGGCCCCCGATGGAGACCCCCTCCCCCCCCCTTGCATGTGCAGATGGCATCTTCCTAATGGGTCCTCAGGGTAATGATGGTTGAAATAGGCTCCTAACCAGGGGCTGAGGACTGTGGCCCTTGGGGGGGGACATTGAGCAGGCCTATTTCCATCATCGAGATGAAGCGCTCAATATCCAACGTGGCTACGTACTATAACACTCATGCACACACAGTTAGTCTGCAGTTTGGAAGGAATGGTCAGCGGGGAAAAAACTGTAATTCAGCGGAACATAAGACGATCCGTTACATTAAATCCCCAGGCGAGCTCGGAAGTCGCAGGTTTGCTGCGCTCACGCTCCGTAGGACTTGAGAGCATCGGGTAATATTTTTCGGGGCTGCTGTTGTGGCGCCTCGACAGCCGCGGTTTGTCCGAAGTGTCTCGGACCTCAAGCGCGTGGCAGCGTGCGGCTGCCGACGCCTGAGGGATGGGCCGGCGCAGCGCCGCGCTTCAGGACGCAACAGTTAATCTCGGCTCCTCATCCGCAACATATGGGACTTTGTTTGGCCCCGCACCTGAGAGAGGCACCGGTCTGTGGCGCCTCATATTTCATTTTGATAATGGCTGGTTACCCGTGGCAACTGGGCAGCCAATGAGAGCCCTGCTTTTGGAAGTGAATAGTGAAAATAGGGGAGGAGGGTGGGCTAAGGAGTGCCAAGGCTGAGTCCCTCCACCCCCCCACCTTTTCCTGGCTGGTTGGGTTGTGTCCAGTGAAGGGTGTGGGACCCCTGGGGAGTGAATTATTACCTGTCACCCCCGCAGGCTCCCCGTCATCCATAACCCAGGGCTGACGCAGCACAGGCCGGTCCAGGCTATCTGCTGAGACCACCGGGCTTTGGCCTTCAGGTCTGGCCTCGTTTGGCCACAGCTGGACAGAAATCGCATTACCATGTTGCGTCAGGCGTTGCAAATGCACAGGTTAAGAACAGCAGGCCAGACCTGCCGCGTGGGTCCTCCATCATTGTCCTGACTGGATGAGGCTTCTTTGTCCTGTTTTTTTTTTTTTGTCCAATAGTTTTCAGCTGCTCTTCCAAATGAGTAACTTCTTTACTTCTACCTGGAAGAAACGTTTTTCCCTCGTCTTTGTGCTGATTCAGTGCACAGCATCTCCCAGCACTATTGGCCTGAATGGCCGTTAAAGTCCATTTACAGATTTGCCTGTGGCACAGACATAATGTATACTGCCGATTTTAGTAACATCTGTTTCCTATTGCACCTATTTGGTATTGCCTTCTGGAAGTAAAGGTGAATTTAGTGGATGTTTTCAGTGCCGACAGCCTTTTCTCCCACTAGTCCAATCATCGGCTATTAGATTTGAGTCCTTGGCAGGCTTGTAATTACTTCTGATTCCAAAAACAGGCGTGCGGTGGCTTCCCTCCTGTGGTCCTGGTGTGGTTGGTGCAGGACTGGAAATTATAGCCAAGCTGATGAGTGTGTACATTTTGGGGGGAAAAGCTTAGAGTTCAGTGAAAGGCCAGAGGGAGAAGAAGGAAAAGATGGCGGGAGGCGGCGGACCACAATCTGGACAAGTGACAGGACCCCGATCTGTCCGTCCAGACTGGCTGTCTTCCTGTGGTTTTGTCGAGCTGTTCTTCAGAAACATTAACCCCTTGTCGAACACGGCCTCGCCAACCCGCCGCAGCCACAAGCAGCGTAGCAGGAACACTAGACGACTGTCTGGCTGTGCTTCATCAAGCACAGTGGACAGAGTCCAGCAATTAGAGGCGGAAAATATAACCTGTAGCTCGCAGCGTCAGCAGCTTGCCTCAGATTTATATTCTTAGGCTTGAGGAGGGTCTCATGAAAGGATCTTTGTTAAGAAGTCGCTGTATGTTTTCAAGACTCCCGATTTGTCACTTGTTGTAAAGTCATGCACTGAGGTTTCTGTGTTTTTTTTAAATTTTATTTAAAGAAGAAAATCTGCTGCCAGAATCATCATACTTGTAGATTCATGCCTTTTCGTCTCCCTCACATCTGTATCAAAGGAGAGAATATTGACTCACTCTTTGACTTGTGTGACAGGGAGGCTGTGTGTTCGACCCACAGGGCAGCTTGGAAGCAGCATCCACACCAAAAAAACAGGTTCTCACTTGAAAGGCGAGAAGATGAATCATCCAGAAAACGAATCCGTCTTTTTTTTTTTTATATGCATATTTCATGTTAAGAAGCGGCTAATGCGGCTTCACGCGCACGTGGATTTTAATTTATTTGTCTTTTTTATTTATTTATTTTTTTTAAGGATTATTAGCTGATGACTCTGCGCAAAGATCTTCCAAAGCTCCCATTCAGCTGCTTCGCCCAGAATCCCCGGGATCCCGTTTTTTAAATTTTGTTTATTTTAAAAACCTTAGCACTCAGCAGCATAATATTAACTCCCAAAAGATTACGGTAATACAGACATCGCACCACTTTCCCTCCCGCCACCAAGGAGAACACGGAAGCACAGCTTCCCCTGTAAATCCGCTTGGATTCTCCTCGCTGTTCACTGGAGGAAGCGACTGAAATAAAGAAACAAAGTGCGTCTCTGTAAATAGCCTCTGGCCATACA
>JAVQJF010050666.1:0-15319 GCA_036023855.1 Gadopsis marmoratus
AACCATCACTCACATCTAGTTATCAACTCACAGGTTTAAGAACAACTCCCATTTACTCGTTTTTGCAGATTGCTAATTAAGGCTAAAGTGTAAAAATGAGTTTTAAGCTTGGTCTCGAAGCGAGTTAGACACAGTTGCATGGTGTTTGTTTTCCATTCACTCACTACTCTCTTTTTCTCCCTTATAACCTTCACTTCTTCCTCGTGTCTCTTAAAATAAACTTATAAAAGTTTATAAGAGAAAGTGAAGGTGAACCGTCCATATCGCCACACTCCAAGATCTCGGCAATGACTTTGCTACAAAAGCTACAAAAATAAAACCCAAGAAGTACTGTAATTGTAAGGAGGTAGTTTTCCTTTAAGCATGTTTTCTGTCCTACCAATGCACGTACACAGCCAAATGGAGCATAGCCATTCTCATTATAACATAGAGTTTAGTGATCTCAGGTATGTCCCAGCAGCTTCACCAACATTCACCAACAATAAGCCTGAGCAAAGGACTAAACTGCCAGAAAAACTGAAAACATAAGTGTTTGCATGCAAGACCTTTAAAAACACAAAACACCACACTGTCACAGTAAATGACAAGCTCTGTTGTAGCAGCTGAGCTTGGAGCCAACCAAAAGGACAATCCAGGTGGGCTGTGTGGTTCAGCATGACCAAAACGATTGCCTACTTGTCGCAGACTGTTATTTTAGACAGTCTGACACCGGATGAGTCACGCAGGAAGAAAACTACCTGACAGACTTCTCTACTCTCTCTCACACATCCCTGTCTGGCAGCTCTGAAAGACTCTGCGACTCTACACGGCCTGTCCATTTGGATCACACAACGGCCGCTCCACTGGTCACAGTTTGTCTTTTGCTATCTGCTCTGACTCCGTCCCCCTTTTGGTGCACCCCCTCTGGTCAGACAAAACTGAGCTGAATGTAATGATGCAGGGACATAAACACACACACACACACACTTGCAGATTCAAACATACACAGACAAGCACAAAGAAAATGGGGATGAGAGAGAAAGAGCCTCACATAGAGCCGTTATTGGATCTGAACAAAGCGTTGCGGGATGTAAGAAAGCCTGTGTTTGGACAGGAGGAGAATGCAAAGCAGGCTTTACACCAAACCCTGAAAACGCAGGTTACTGAATCATATCCTTCAGGGAGAGTGGAGCCGACGCTCCGAGCCAAAACAGAAGCTCCTCCAAGAAGCAAAATGTGTTTGAGCTGAATAAAATAAAACTACCTACACTAAAATCCACAGAAATAAAAAAAGGTGCAGCAAAAACACATGAAATGCACAAACAATCAAGAGAATAAAGCCAATAGGCTGAAGCTACCACGTGTACTGCTTTTGGAATATACAAGAAAACTGCATAATCAGATTTGAACGACCGGCGAAAAGAGCAACGGAAGTGTTTGATCTGCCTGCAGCCAACAGCCCAGAGGGAAAGAAAAGAGATTTAGAAACATCCTTCAACCTGTCGGCTCACAGTGAGCAAGTGTCAGAGTGGAAGAGGGAGGAATAGCTGCCGTGATTGTTAAACGATGAGGAAACCGCCTCGGTTAACCTGTACCACTCCAATTTGTTTATTAGCAATTCTCAACTTCTTGATCTCATAATTGTGAATTAAAGTTGCTGCAGTGGAATTACCAAAATACTACTACTTCTGGCTTCACTTTAGGCCTTTTCAATTTCCAATGACGCACTATGAAAATGAGATTGCTTAGGGGGATTATCCCATAAAATGGCATAAACAGGATGAGTCTGTCAGGTATGCAGGCTACCAGAGATGGATGGCATAGAAACACCACGAGTATAGCTCACAAGCAGACAATAGATCAATAATCGGATACATGAAACTGACAAAACAATGTATCAGAGATGTGTAGTCATGATTTAATTCTTAAAAACAGTATTCATACTAATGTTTACATGATATGGCAAAAATGCACACATGTACATATATATGTACTATATATTTAGCCATGTTAGCAGCATGGCTGTAAGGATGTTGGTCGGTCTGCCACTTGGCAAAACATTCATCCGATGGGTCCGGGGATCAGTATCTGATTCTTTTTCTTATAGTGTGTTCCTGCAAACCACAGCACTTTATGGCCTATATCATTTCACATGTATACTGTTTACATTCTATTGTTAATAAAACTTTAATGCCCGTCACTGTTTTTATATTGCCATTTTATACTTGTAATCTCTTTTTCATATCCTACACTGACATCTGTATTTACATCCCTAGAAGGATCAATAAAGTTCCATCTCTTCTTTTATGTCCCCACAAATAAACTTGCTGTGTATTCTGTGTCTTTGTTTGTGTGTCGACTTCAATACAATTCTGTGCAGCACATTGCATGAAACTTCATTCAAATCAAACACTGCAGCAGCTGATTTCACTGAGCGACTCACTTCAACCACAGAGAAAGAAGTAATCAGTGAAATCACCACCTGCAGGGACTGCTTTGGCGTGAAGAAATGTCTGGGTTTCAGTGGTACATGCTTCAAATCCACAGCAGTATATGTTTATTGCTAGAAAGAGGTCCTTTTCTGTGCTATCCAAGAACAAAATTGGGCAAATTCCCAAATAGCTTATATTTGTTAATCATTCCTCTTGTTGAATGTTACATAAACCGAATCATGCTTAGCCTGTGAGGACCCTGAATTTTGAACTTTACCACCAGAATGTGAAAGCTGCATAGCTCTTGCTAAAAATCAACATTTGTCTTATGAAAACCAAGATCTGGATCGCAAAAATGCAATAATCTATTGTTGGGTCTGAGGTCCACCACATTAAATCCACATCCGCTCGTAACTTCTTGAGATAACTTGTTAAAAATGTACAACTAAACAAGCATGAAAACATATCCTCTTTCAAGAAAGAAGCAAAGATACAGGAAGGTTGAGTAAATACACTGGCTGGTGAATCTATTCGGTACAAATGCAACAAAAAATATAAGAAAAGAAGACAGACGTTATCTTTAATTTACTCTTCCTCAGACATGTCACATAGATGTAAGATTAAGGTGAGCGAAGGCAGGTGACGGCATGATGATCGGCTCAAAAGGAACATTCACTATAAACTCTTATCTGCAGCTTCCACATCCCTTGTGACTTTGTTTCTTTTGTGTTGCAGAGAAGAAAATGCTGTAATCTGCCGCATACAAGATACTGTTCACGGTGAAAATTAACCAAAGAGGAAATTAAAATGGAAGTGGAATAGCATGTAAAATTATAATGCAACAATTCTCCTTCCCTTGTGTTATTCGCTTTCTTAGCATTAGATGAGAAAATCCATACCACTCCCTTCAATATGAAGCTCGGTTAGCTTAGGTTAGCATAAAGAGTGGAAACAGGCAATAAAATCTGGCTGCCAGCACCTCCAAAGTGCACCACTTAACACATTATATTTTGCTTGTTTGATCTGTAAATATTCTGATCAGTCTTTACGCTAAGCTAAGCTAACCAGCTGTCGGCTGTAGTTTCAAACTTTTCCAAAAATGTGATATTATTCTTTTAAGGCAGGTGTGGTAATAATTCAATTCACTCTGTCATGGTGTGTATACTGTATATAAAATTGTACCAGCAAGTTTTATGATTATTCGAATAACCTTTACTAACAACTTTTGTCATTAATTGTCATTGCAGATTTACAAATACTGGACACGTTGTGCAGAAGAGACTTGATTTTTCCCCCAGTTTACATCAACACTTTGTGCAGAGTGGAAGACGGCAACATAATAAGATAGAAGATTAGAATAAATAGATGTCCTACTTGCATACAAACATGGTTTATGTCCAGTGGTGATATATTGCGACATTAAACTCTGGGAGCAGCCAACACCATGAATTCCCTTTTAGGCTCAATCTGTCAATCCCTCTTTCAATCATTTAAATTCATGTCATCAAATAACAAATCTGGACTAACACACAGCAAATTTGTCAACAGCTCACATCAATAAACAATGTGACAACTGAGTTGGCTTTCAGCTTGTTCAGCCTGAAGGTACATTCAGTCCTGATAAAAAATGAGACTCTTCACCCTCGTGAAAAAAACTTGTGTATGTGTGCGAGAGGTGAACGGAGGTTGAGTGATGCTGGGGGGCTGTGTGGTGGAGGTGGAGGTGGAGTGGAGGGAGATACCGTCAGCATGGTGGATAGAAGAGAGGTAGGATGCCACTGGAATTCATCTGATCCTTTAGACGGAGTAAAAAGAGGATGTGAAAGCGATCCTGCATAAAACACTGTTGCTGCTACTGCTGCTAACCGGTGGCAGGAACAGCCATGAAAGAGCTGAAACACTTCACTGAAAGACCCATTACACATAAAGGGACATGACGTTGATGAGATAACAGAACATTCTCTACTTCAGAAATACAAGAAATTATTCTTTCGCTCTGCGAGCTTAATTTGACACACCGAAACAATTTCGCGCCAGAATTCATTCTATTATCAAGCTTTACTTTATTCAGTTTTCAAATAGAAACACCCAATGCTACATAAATCTAAATATTGTCTTCACAAATAACATAGCTGACTGTTATCCTCAACCCAAAACTAAGCCAGACTTTTCTAGACGAAGCACAGTGTTTGATCTAGTTAAACAAATATTTAAAATGCAGTCTTCAATCCCACTGAGCTTTTTCAGCAAACTGATGAAGACGAGATGCTGCTATTGGCCAAGTAAAGCCATGAAATGTGAACAAGATTCTGAGAAGAGCCTGCAATATTAAATTGTGCGCAAATTATTCAGTAAAACTGACTTTTTGGAAAACATCAAAGAAAATAAATGCATGGCAGTCTTGACAGTAAGTGCTTCAAAAGCTTTTATTCTATTGGCTTGTTTAAAGGAAAACTTATGATTATGCGTTTTTCTGCATGCAACTTCTTCATTGAGCACAAAGCTTCAAATTTATTCAATTCAATAGAAAAATGCATTCTCTGAATCACTAGAATAGAAATTTTAACCTTTTCCTAAGAAGAGTGCTTTGAATGTTTGCTTTTCTTCTTTTAAAGTGAGCTTTAAATGTCTTTGTATCACCTTTCTTTCGATTGAACAATCCAATTTGAGAGCTTCTGTGTAGATAACTGGAGATTTACCTGCCACTGGTGGAAAATGAACGGTTTTATACTCGACACGACTCTGGAGGTGGACGGGTCATGAAGCCACTCAATATCCTCACTTTGATCGTTCTGTGTGTCTGCACGTCGGTTTCAGACTCTCTGGTCTGGCAGCAGTCTGTGGTACACTTCTGTTTTCATCATCGCCGAAGGTCAGCTCCAGAGGGCCGGACAAACAGATAATGTGTGTGTGTGTGTGTACATGTGGGGGGGCTTTGCTAGGGGCAGCTGTGCGGATGTCAGAGGAGTTGATCAACACAGAAGACAGCACCAAACCATCCAGTCAACAGCTGTGTTGCCTCCACACCACGTCACATAAACACTGGCTGACACGCCTCAACGGATGGAATCTGAACCTCGGCCTCAGTTCTCATGAGAAACCACACTCACACACAGATGTTGATGGATTTCATATCTGCTTCCCTGTTTTAGAGTAAGATTTACAGTGCTGACATTTCACCATGTGTAAATACGCTGTGTGTTCTTAGCTCCAAGTATAGAAAACTGTACAGGACCAAAAAAAAAAAAATATGTCAAATGACCTCATTTTAATCCACTTCAGGGGGCCAAAGTAGTTGAACAAATGAACATATTCTTAAATAAAAGCATGGTGGTTGTTATTTAGTTTCACATCCTTTACAATCAATGACTAAAGTCTGAAAGCCGTAAAGCGTCTGACCCAGACATCAGCAGACACTTGGCATCTTTCCTAATGAGACTCTACCAGACCTATATTACACCCATTTTCACCTCCTACTTGTTTTAAGGGCTTTTTGCTTTCCGTCTGGCCTCGAAACACACGATCAGTTACTTTGAGGTCAGGTGACAGACTTGGTCAGCCAGGGAATAACATTTATGTGGCCATAAAATAACATCATTGGCTTAATGTTTAGGATCATTGTCCTGCTGCGTTCCCCTAAAACTGGGTGACGATGTCTAAAAAAGGGCCATGTTGTCACCCTAAAACACCCACAAAGATTAAAGTAACCTCTTAAACCTTTTGGTCATCGTTTCCCAAATACTTGTGGCCTGCACAAAGCTTTGAGCTTCAACAGCATAGCCTGTGATCTGATCGGATGACTTGAAGAAGCTGTACACTGCCACTGGCCATGTACATTGATACGTCTCAAAAAAAGTGACATGAACAGCAGCATATAGCCCCTTCAGATGCATCACCTCATTTTCAAGGGGCTCCTGACAAGATTTTACATTTATCTACAGAGACACGTGCATGTGTAAGAAAAATGGTTAGAAAAAAAAAAGAAACAGCATGGAAAAACAAACAAACAGTGACAGTCGGGCTCACCTTTTTAGCAGAAAAGCTGAGCATATTCCTGACGGTCTTCATACATTTTCATGGTTTTTCTGGGTCCGCTGGGTTACACAGTGTAAATGGAGGCATTCATCATAACCACATAAACAAAACTCCCCCAAGCTTATTGTGATGGTTTTGAGTGGTGGTGGGCCTGTAATATGACAAACACCCCCTCAATCACTAGTTAATCTAATCCTTTCACTTTCTCTATCTGCTTTTCTATAAAAAGCTGAAATCCCTTTTGGTTAAAGAAAGCATATATCTACAGTGCCTGGTAGCAATAAAAACGACCAGACCAGTTGTATGCCGCCAAGATTGAGAGTCACACTGTTGCAGTCAACAAGCGGCTGTAGTGGGCCATAATTTCAACAGCCCTTTAATGCCCTTGTCCTGGTTTTCCTTTTAAAGGGAAGCATCCTTCATACTGAGCTTATGTTTATGTTGGGAAGAACTGTTGCCTATTTTGTAGGACTGAGCTCCACTTTCCCCCTGTGCTCAGACAATGAAGTCACATAGCAACCTCAAGGGGAAAAAAAACCCCAAAACACTCTTCATACACATCTTCCTCTCTGTTCTTGTTCTTTTTGTTCACAGAATTAAATTAGCTTTGTTGCATTTCTTTTTTCAGTGTCGCTCCTTCTATAATGATGCTTCTTGAAAGGATATTACAAGGTTTTTCACAGCACAAGACCTCAAAAACACTGGCCTGCCACAAAGTCCTTCCAAAAGAGTGCATCAATGAAAGATGACAAAATGAGATGTGATATGTTTGGTCTCCACAGAACAAGCCAGCAAATAATAAGCCAATTAGAGATGGGGGAAAAAAACAGCCCGAAATAAAAGATGGGAATAAAAACCAAATGGTACCTTCACCACAAGCACTTGGATGTCCTGCTGTGAAAAAGGGTGGCATCATTCGTAACGTCATGGTAGATAATAAGATAAAAATAAGATGTAAAAACCTTTGAAATTACTGATTCTACTGGAAACTAAATTCCAATTCATAACACACCATCACCGATTGTCACTGTTTAATTGGGGGCTTTGTTCCCAAACCTTTTATACCGTCTGTCCCAAGGTTGCAATGGCAGTCCAGTTGATTATGAGGGCCGGGAAAAAATTATATAACCCCCCTTGAGATCTAGATCTGCTTGTGGGGCTTATGGAGGTTTAGGTCCGTTTGTTATATATAAAGCTACAGCCAGTAGCCTTTTAGTTTAGCTTAGCATAAAAGACTGGAAACAGGAGGAAATCATTAGCCTGACTCTCTGCAAAGGTAACGAAATCTGCCCAACAGCACCTATAAAGCTCACTAAGTAGCACGTCATACAAAAACCAAAGCGTATAAACAATTTGTGGTGTGGTGGGGGTTATGTCCTGACTATTTCGTGGCTAGGCGCAGTGACCCCTCTGTATGCCCGGTGTGCCGCAACACCGTAAAACCATAGCTTGTCGTTTTATTAGAGGAGAGTTTGTTTTAACATTTGGACAGAACCTGGCTAGCTGTTTCTCCCTGCTTTCAGTCATTATGCTATGCTAAGCTAACCTTCATATTTACCATACAAACATGAGCGGTATCAATTCTCTCTAAATTGAATCTATCAGCAGGAAAGCAAACAAGGATATTTCCCAAAATGTCAAACTGTTACATAAATAAATAACATGAAATACAACCACACACACTAGAAAAGGTTTTATAATTCTTTGCTTTTGCAGTCTCTCCCCACGCTATTTCATTAAAAGAGATCCCTTCACACTCAGCAAGTCAATTTCATAGCCGAGTGTGAAATCTCCTGCTGCAGATAGTGTGAGGATGATGAGCTCATCTGTTGACATACAACACATGCACATAACATTGTATCCCCTGGTGATTCCTTGACGTTGATAAGCGCCCCGACGCCGGGCTCACAATATACATTCCGAGCGATGCACAGCTCTGCTCCATGGCAGCTGCGATAAGGATAAATATTTGGTGTTTTCTAGAAGTGTGTGCAGTGAGCATGCCTTTTTTGGCAAACTGAATATGCACGGCAAAGGGAGTGAAGGGAAATGAAATTTAGGGCAGGGAAGCCAATGAAAGATTGAGGCAGGAAGAGTGAAATGAGATACACAAAACTGAGACGGAATGATGGAAGAGAATGAAAAATGTATACAATGTTCAGAGGTTCGGAGGTACTTCACTCAGGTGTGTGTAAAAACAACAACAACACAGTCAAATACAAAACAACAAGGTCAAAAACTAAAAACATAACATACTAAAAACAACAAACATCAAAATTTTGATGCAAATTTTTTCATGAAACTAGACATGTTTATCTACAAACTGATGGCAAAATGATTTGAGGCGGTTTCACGGCAGCCTGTGACATCACGCACTCTAGCTTAGCTCCACCCACCACATACACACTCATGTAAAACTCTCAGAAGGGCTGAAAAAAAAGCATAAAACCATAACTGTGATAAGTCAAAAACTGCAAAAGATGTCAAAAACGGTTGAAAACGACTTTAATAGCTGAACGTTGTGTCAACAGTTTAAGCTTGAAACGGAGTCTGTAGCTGAAAGTATGTGGCGGCAGGAGCAAATGTCCTCAAAGAGCTGAACATTTTGATAGTTGAATGGTTTCTGTAGCTAAAAGTACGAAGGAGTTGAAAAGTTGCAAAAAACGTACGGAAGAATAAGAAGTAGCGTGAATAATAAAGAACAGGATAACAAGAGTGTGAATGCTGCTGAATCATCATTCACACTAATAATTGATTCGTATCTCTACCATCAGTCTCTTGGGAGATAAGCACTTGGAGTGGATAACTGGTGGGACAAGCATTCCACTTATTCGCTGATTAACTCCCTCTGCAACTGTGAAAAGGCTAGTAGTCGAACAAGAGTGTGTATTTCTGGTCAGTCTTGAATACATTTGCAAGAATGAGTTTTAAAACATGATATTAATAATATAACAGCCATTTTCCACTGCAGGAGCTTAACCCGTGACCTAAACTTTTGAGAGCCTTTGGTACGAGGTTCTTCCACTTATGCTGGGGCTGAAACAATTACTTGATTAATCAGTTAGTAAATGACAGAAAAATACTCTGCAACACATTTGATAATCAGTTAATTGTTTAAGTCATTTTTCCCTGGTACAAAATGCCAAATATTCCCTACTTCCAGCTTCTCAGTTGTGGAGATTTGCTGCTTTTCTTTCTCTATAAAACCAGGACGTTTTGGATATGCAGTTAAAAAGACAAAAGTAGGGCCAATTCATCATTTTTGTGTGGTAGGCGAGTATAGGAGGCAGTTGTTGGGCAAACAACAATGTAGTGGCTGATATTGTTGAGATTGAGATATACAGAAGAATCCTGGGCCCCTGAAACCAATCAATGCCGGTCAGTAAAAGAGCATCAAACCACTAGATGCTTTTCAGTTTGTTCCACAGGACATGCTGTGATCCTTTGTTTTGTTCATTTTTTTCCCCCTGCACTGTTTGGCTGTGTGGCATCTGAATTTCTGCCAGACACTGAGGAATCTCCTCGATTTTGTTTCTAGCCTCTGACTGCAGCTCTGTCTGGCCTCCTCTCCCAAAATATTACAGAGGACCTGGACACGTCGGTTTGTCCAACAAGGGTTCTCCATGGTTCTTTTTTGTTTTTCTTTTGGTTGACCTGGTCAGTACAGATACAGTAGTAAAATAGTGAAAAAACTTTGTTGTGGTCTGCTTGCCAATCACAATCTGTAGCACTGCTGGCAACCTTTGAAAGTATCTGGAACTTGTATTCAGCAACACCTCCTGAGCACAGCAGGGCCAAAATTAAGTTCCATTAACTTGGAAACAAAAGCAGAACCCATGACAATGACATTTTACAGTTCATCAAGCTGCTACGGTGGAAAAGGGCTAGAAGAGTCACAAGAAGACGTTGCAATCTTTTCTGAGGCTATCACTGTTGGAGAGACAGAAATGGATAAAATGAGGAAAATAAATGTAATACTAACCTCTGGCATCAAAGAACTCCTCATCGGAGCTGTCAACGGACTCTTGTGCGATATTCTGCAGACACCAATGAGTGGCACTGTGCTTTCTTGATGATCCTGTGGGTCAGAAAAAGGAAATAAGACTGAAGACCTGCTTTTAAGAATGACGAATGAATGGTCGTGCCATTAATCACAGAACTCAAGGACAGACAAATCAAGCATATATATTTATATTTACTCCCGCCCCCTTTCTTTTTGCTTTTCGGTTGCAAAGCGTGAATGCCCCAGGTGGGGATAGTTGGCCTTTCGAGTATCACAGCAGGTGAAAGACCCAAATGGACTTTCCTTTGAACAGTGTCATAGCACACAAGTGTCTCAGCAATGAAGCCAGGCAGTGTTTGTTTATGACCTTCTGATACAAGAGCAGGGACGAAAAGGGGATTGAGAACACTTTTCACTTGTTGACAATATTCACTCTCAAGTACCGTAATATAAAACCATTGCAAACAGATTTCGTGAAAATCATTGCAGCAGCAAGCGGCTGTGACACAGTCCGTTTCACTCAACTGACAAAACACAAAGGCTTCTCTGCCAAGGTTAATTAACTTAATAAAAGTATAGGATACTGTAGATAAAAAAAAACATGAATTGCAAGTGCAGTCCTGTTGAACTATGTCAAATGTTGTTAATTAAAAGATTGAAAAGCAGTGTTTCGCTGCCCTCTCTGACTGAAAGTGTCAAGCCTGATTCACCGCCGACGGGTGTGGTCAGAAGTGTGCTCTGTTGAACCTGTAACCACACGCAGCAGTGATGCCACTGGGTCCTGGAGTGCACCTGTCGGCAAAGACAAGGTTTCCCGGGGGGTTTAATTTGTCATTTAATGTGTCCCTGAGCATCGTGGATGTTTTCTTCCTCTCTGGGACAGCGACTTTGATGAGCCTCAAGTATCTCCTCCTCTCAGTATTGCTGCACTCTGATGTAGCTGTAATGAACTACACGTTCCCCTGAAGGCCCAGCAGCCTGGGCCCATTGCATCCTTCCTGACATTACAGCAATGACACAACGTGGCCATGGGCAAATCTAATTCATTAAATGCTTTACTATGACAGCATTCACACAACAGGAATATGGTGAAAATTGCTACATTATACCTACCACCATGTAGATCAAGGAATTAGGCCATGTTTAATAAACCTGCTCAGATGGCACCATTCAATTCCACTAAATGTCCCTGCTTCCAAATGGATACAAGACAGAAAGTAGAAAGTAGCCATGCAATCTGGTATATACTGTGCATCTGAATGCATTAAACAAAGAGCATTTTTATAACATTGTATCCATACAATTATTCACTCTTCCCTCCTGGGATAACAGTTACAACCCATCATTTGTATATGTCTCACACATACCAACCATGTTAGCGCTTAGGTCCCTTCCAGGATAGAGGTAAAAGGACTCCGTCTCATTTTACATTGCCAGGAGACCACGGAGAATCTTAAAAGAGCAGTGACATCCTCCCCGTAAAAATATTTCACTTTCTGCTCAAAAAGCTACTTTTTTTTGTCCACACTATACAAAGAAAAAAAACTTTGCAAGCTGCTTTCTGAGCACGTTCATTCACAGACGTTGTCCGATGATACACTTTCCTGTCACCGTGCACACGTGGGCTTGCAGAGACACTGCAAAGGTACAGCTTCTGATGACACAGTCGCCAGTCATCACTTCCTGTTGTCATAGTCAGCCACACTTACGTCAACACGCTAAGTCGGTGCTAGTTGCAATGAATGTTTAACTAGTTTGTTGGCTAGCATAACAATACAGCTGCCTTATGGAGGACTAAATGTGGGATGAATGACTCAGTTGTCTTGCCTTTTTGACAAGGAGAATCATGACATCTTGGACATAAACAGTCAACATGTTCTCCAGGGGCTGCAGGAGCAACTACAGAGCCTTTGGCCCCGTAATGTTCGACCTTTACTGGAGGATGAGTGAGGAGGATTAGTGCAGTCCTGGTGCGAGCGTTGATTGTGCATCAACATACAGCGCTGCCAGAATAGACAGTATTTTTCTTCTGCACCTTACACAGCGATCCCCTGTATACCAACCCTTATACTAATACGTGTCAGCTAAACTACCAGCGGAGGAGCTCGACACTTACACACGAGACAATCTGGCCAAATGCAATTCTAAGCTGACAGAGGAATAAGCCATTACTAGTACTGCACAAAACATCAACGACGGCAAGAAAAACACTTCGCTCCGAAAATGGAAACATGTCTCACCCCACTTAAACAAAATGAAAACTGGAGGTATAAATACGTCCCCAGCAAACTCCGGAATGTAGCTAAATGCCACATCGTAAGAAGCTCACGTTAATTTACTGGGAGCGTCGGCAGTGTTTAGAGCGCCGTGAACACAGCAGACAGCTGGCGTGCCTGCTCGTGGTACTTGCCCAGTTACTCATTTACGTTCCATAGATTAATACACACTGAGCGAGAAACACACAATGACATGACGGAGGAAAACATACGTCACACAAACCTCAGCGGCCTCGTCCTTCCTTCACTGAATGGGATCGTTGACTGCTGATCCATTTGTAAAGTCATTTTCAAAAATGATTGGGTCCTTGACTTCAGGAGTGGTGGACAAAAGCAGGCTTTTTATTTCTAAACTAATTTTGTTGGCTTAATGGTTAGCTTTATAAGTTGACAACGTTGTCTCCTGCCGACTTTTGAATGTTTCAACTGGACTCATTTTAAAACAAGAACTCTGCGTAGGGGTCTTAACTTTATGGCTACATACACGATGTGTGGGTTAAATCAAGCTAAAAGACTGAAGCTAAACTGCATGTCCAAAAGCAAGTCGCCATCCTGTTGATGGTCCAGAGACGTGGAGATAAATAAACACCGTTGCTCTTGTATTAAAGTACAGAGCGATGGCAGTTATTTTATACCTCAAAAGCAACGCTGGGTTGTCGTAGGCAGTAAAGTAGTTAGCCGGGCGTGCTAACGTTAAGCGTGATTAGAGCATACCGTCTGCAGACCGGAAACAGCTAAACACAAACTTGCAGGCCTGCGCGGCTGCAAATTTCTGCCGCGTGGTCAGCATCTAACATTTGACGTTTGTGCTTTGTACTTGACTGTTCGGAGGATTTGAGACAGCCCATCCCTGAGGAGGCGTGTGGACGAGCAGAGGCGCTCCTGTGTCCCTCGGTGTCGAGAGCTCCTCTGGGCTCAGAAAGCACACGCCTACTGAGAAGCCGAGCTGACAGGGAGCACAGCGTGAGCAAAGGAAAGGAGCTACTTCGATAAATAAAAACACTCCCGATTCAGCCATCCCAAAGCAGCAGCTGCCCTCAACAACTGCCAAACAGCTCCATCTATCACGGGATTGATTTGCTGAGTGCACTTGATACACTGTCAGTCACCTTATGAGGCCTTCCAAGTGATTTTAAAGTGCAGGTCTTTTCAATGCATCCAAGGCAGGCACAGATATCCCATGTATATTTTGTGGGTGTTGGTTTGCTCAGTTTACTCCTGGAGCTGTACTTTGAATGCCTCATAAGGTTGAGGATATCTAACAGATAGCTTGTGTGGCTGAAGCCTCACACTGGAGCCCCTATCACCAAGCGATGCCTTCCCCACTGGGTAATGGAAATGATTGCTGTAGCTCCCCGCAGGCCACACTGTGGAAAATAATTTCCTCCTTGAGGACAAATAAACTATTGCAGTACACTATAGCTATATCACACAGATACTGAGCGAATGCTTGAAAGAACTACAGATTATGGTCACACAACCAGCAGGAGTGTGCATCTGTTTGTTCCTATTCCTTGTTCCTGGCTGCAGGTACATTTTGTCAATAGTGAGAGGATGTCCCTCCTTTTCACATCTATGAGCCAATCACTGCGAGGTGATTCAGGTTGTCGTGAACCACAGGGAGCAGAGTGATCCTTCGTGTATGCATCTCATCTCATGCTTTATGAGAACAAGGCATTTGGTTGTTTCACTTAATAGTGTATTGGAAATCTGTATGTAATTTGGATTGTAGTCCCAAGCATATTTGGTGTGATTGGTTTAGAAACACACATGTTGTTTAATAGTTAACATCACTTTTAAAATGTATGAATGGCTGAACCAGAGAAGTGAAGTCTTTGTTTGAAAGAAATTACTATGTCACACTATGTGTATGTTAATGTAGGATGTGTAGAATTATATCTCCTGCAAAAATGGACCACAAGACTGAGGGTGTACAGCCAAGCAACAGCAGCTCGATGAGGCTGTACTTTATCCCCGCAGTGCTTTGAACTAAAGGCTAACATCAGCATACTCATAATGACAACGCTAACATGCATATGTTCACCATCTTTGTTTAGCGTGTTAGCACGATAACACTTTGTACTAATCACTAAACACAATGTACAGCCGAGGCTGATGGGAATGTCAGTTTTGCAGGTATTTGGTCATAAACCAAATTAAAATTTGGTGATCCTCTAAGGACCATGGAGGTTTGTACAAAATGTCACGGCAATCCATCCAATAGTTGGACAGTCTGGTCCAAAGTCCAACAATACATACGCAGCATCTGCTATGTTCGAGTCACATGGGGTGGATTTTTAAATGTAGTCCTGAAATTGAAAGTCAAGTTTTAGATCATATTTTTTGAACATGACACTTCTCATTTTTAAAATCATATTAGTCTTATTTTAGTCATTAGTTAAAAAAAAAAAACTAAACGCTTATTACGTGTTTGACTGATTCAAAATGCTGCGGCACGTTTATTGACAAGAACCCGGAAAAGAGATCATACGACTCCAGTATTAGCATCTCTACACTGGTTACCTGTAAAATCCAGAATAGAATTTAAAATCCTTCTCCTCACCTATAAAGCCCTTAATGGTCAGGCACCATCA
>JAVQJF010050669.1:0-24988 GCA_036023855.1 Gadopsis marmoratus
AGCAACTTTGACAAGGAACCAGACTGTGATGCTGGACGACGGTCAGAGCATCTCCAACACTGCAGCTCTTGTGGGGTGTTCTGGTCTGCAGGGGGCAGCACCTACCAGAAGTGGTCCAACAGAAGAGCTCCTGTAGCTCAAACTGCTGAAACAGTGAATGCTGGTTCTGATAGAACGTAGTCAGAACACACAGAGCAGCGCAGCTTGTTGCAGATGGGGACGCTCGGGGTGCTGTGCTGTCTGGATGTTACGGCTGATCGGTGGATATTTTTATGCAGATTTTTTTCGTCTTCGCTAACGTCTGGAAAAACTCTGATTCTGGCTGTAACCGACAAATGAAAAAAATTCTACAAGCTAGAAATAATCAAATGTTGAGGTTGTTTGGAGTTGCAGCAGGAAGTGAATCAGAGCTGTTTATTTGAGCTGTTCATTAAAACCCTGCTTCATTAACAGCTCCTCAATATGTCATTCTCGCTGAAGGATTCCAGCGAGATGTCTCCATGTCTCACAGGAAATAGATCCACGCCGATGTATGAGGATTAATTTCTTATTGATCACCCGTTTAATTTACCTGATACAGACATAAGGATGTTATTAATGGTGTAGACCCAGGTGCACTTCCCCGGATACAACTGAAAGAGAAAGAGAAGACATCTGTTCATTCACCGCTTCCTCATTCCTCCAGCATCTCTTTGAAAAGCAACAGTACCCTTTTTTTTTTATTTAAAGCCTTTTGGGAGAGCTTTTCTAATCAATCAATCCAAATGTATTCATGTGGAACCTTTCAAAGAAATGAAAATGCAATTCAAAGTGACAAAATGTAGGCTGTTTAAAATGGATTTAGAAACTAATGAACACCAAAACAACAGAAAAATGCAGCATACAAGCAATAAAAGTAACAATAAAAAATACAATTATGAAATACTACTCAAAATAAATAGATTATAGTGAAATGTTAACACAATAAAATAGAATAAAATAAACCATAATGATGATAGTACCTATAATAAAACCATCAAATTATAAAACACCACATAAAAAAGCCAGACTAAATACATGTTTTTACTTTAAGTTTAAAAAAAACAAAACCTTTTTTTATTTGAGTAGACATTCAACCGACACAAAGCCTCTTACAAAACAAACAATTTCTCAAATAAGTTAGTCTGGAGTCTCAAAGAAAAACACTATTTTATCCCCTGGAAGGCGACTCCAGCAGAGCCAGATGTTTCTGTTCTGCTTTGTGTGACTTACGTCACAATAACCTCAGCAACAAAATGTGGGCCAAAACAACACGAACAGATACTAAACCAGATGTCTTTTCCCGAATAATTAGATTCCACCTGTTGTTTCCAACCCAAAACTTGAAAAACCCTAATCGGTAACGCTTTATACTAAGTTCTTATAAGATGCTTATTAACATTATTCTTAATTAATTATTCTTAAGAGTTATTAACCTTAATAAGGCATTGTTCTCGCTTTAGCTCCAGTAGCTGCAAAAAGTACAGTTAAAGCAACTACAAAAGAATATGCAAATTAGCAAGAATCAATAAATTAATTTGTAATGCTATTATGAACAATTATAAGGAACTCATACAACTTTTATTAACGTTCTTAAGCAGTTTCTAAACTGGTTTCATATAAGAGATTGTAAATGTCTTATAATCTAACAATAAATGTGTTTATGATGTATAACACATAATGTTAATAAGCATCTTATAAGGGCCTTATTACCTATTGGCTAACACTTAATGCAAGGACCTTAATATAAAGCGCTGCCCACGGACCCACCCTGTGGCTCTGCATGAATCAGATTAAGGTCCTACCAGCTCCATCGTGGCCTCTGAGCCGTTGAGGTTCAGGGTGTAGATTCCTTCCTCTGCCCCCAGGATGAGAAGCTGGTCTGAGGGAGAGAGAGGAAGCACAGGCTGCATCAGACGGATAAAACACACGTCTGAGAATTTACTGTGCGCTTTACTCGATGAGCCAACCTTTGGTGGCTGGGTTTTCCCAGGTGGTGGAGCAGTTTATTTTAAGAGGGCAGCCATGGAAAATCTTTTTAAAGTAGACCTGGAGAGAGGAGGAGGAGGAGGAGGAGGAGGAAGGGGTGGGGATACTCAAATTATTATCAGTGATGTATATCTTCAAGCCAGTACATGAAGTCTGGTGCATTTATCGGCTTTATCTACAAATAAACACCTACAGAACTCCTACAACATGCTCACTGTTTAAATGGTGAAGGTCAACGAGGGGATGTAACTGAGCTTATTCTCAGTTGATTCACTGTGGAAATTGTCATTTTAGCAAACTGTGATGTTTGAATTTTACCACATAATTGTGTTATTATTTCTTTATACAGAAGCTTTTGGACAACAAGTTCACACCTCTTCCTCTTACGCAACTATAAAGTGAAGGGAGGAGGAGAAACTCACAGGAGGTTTCTTCACGACAGGGCTGACGCACTCTGCAGGCTCCTGAGAACAAAAACAAAAGTGCATGATGAAGAGGATGTGGAATATTATCTTGTGTAAATCTTAACCACAGACTGAACATTTCATTTCATTCCATCTGCTTTAACACCATTTCTGTGTCTTCTGGGGATATATATATATATATATATATATATATTTCTTCAGGTTGTGTATAGGTAAACTTAGGAAGAGTGTTTAAAGGGGAAATGAGTCTTGTTTTCCACCTTCGATGGGGGTTGCCGTCTGCGTATGCCTTTAGGGGGGAGCTCTGGAGGAAGGAGGTCCACCGGGTTCTCATTCGACCGGAGAGGGAAAGACGCAGGGTCTGGATCACACACACACAAACACACAATAGGAAACTGTGTGAGATCATCATCATCGTCATCATCATCATCATCTTAAGAAGAAAATGACTTTATTGTCAATGTACACGAGGCGACTGAATATCCCTCACACACATTCATACGTACAGCCCCCCCCCCATCCCCACACACATGCATTTCTTCACAGAAGTCAGACTGTGGGGTCCTGGAGCAGTTTTATGGATGTGATAGCAGCCCCCCCCCCCCATCACCAGCCCACACAGCTGGAATACACCGTCCTGTCGGTGCCGGGGATCGAACCAGCAACCTTGCGGTTACCTCTAGGCACTGCATTCATATTAAAAATAAAGCATGTGCATTTTCTGTCTCCTGCTGCACCTAAGAAATTATTATGTCATTCCCCCCTCCCAAGACTATATTGTGTAGAACCACAGCGATTAGTAAATTTATGGATTAGTCGATCAAAACAGAACAAACTGCCAAGTATTCTGATAATTGATGAATCATTTCATGCTGTTCTTTGTCCTTTATGACAGCAAATGAAGAGTCTTTGGGGGTTTTTTTGGACAAAAGAAGAAATTTGAAGACGTCACTTTGCATTTTTCACAATTTTCTGACATTTCATACAGAATAATTGATAATGAAACAGTGTGATGGCTGAGGATAAAACCGACCAGACAAACTAACTCCTGAAATCTTTCCCGTGCAACAAAACACATTCTTGAATACTGGTTTAAACACACAAAGGCCCCACCCTGACTGCTATTTAGTTCAGGACATTACAGTGTGAAGGATACAGATTCATTAATGAATGTATAACTTTAGTTTCAAACCATGTATTAGACTAAAGGAACATGATTAGAGCACCATGTTTGTACTGAAAGGAAGCACAAATGCTCAGGAGGATCAAACTTAAAAAACAAATACAGCTTCACTTATTCAGCTGTCCTTAAATGAAACATTATTTTGTGCAGTCTGGCTTTTCCTTCCTTCAGCCGTTGCTCAGTACAGTGCAAAGGTGAGGCAGCTCACCTGAGTGTCGTGAAGAAGATCGTGGTTGGGGCGTGGGTCGGACCTGCGTCCCGCTGGAGGTCCTGATGAGAGGAGTCGGGGCGTACAGAGAGCAGGGTTTCCTCGCCCGGTCGTCTTCCGCCGCCACGCTCTCCTCTGAGCTGGTCCTCGCTTTGGGCTGCACACACGGAGACATGCCGACATGAAAGCTAAGTGCTTGAGTCTCTTCTGCATTTACATTTTAAATATCCATAAACTGCCCAATGTTCTTAACCAAAACAATTTAAAACGAAAGAGCAGGAAGAGTTTTGACGTGTTCCTGATTCATGCAGTCACTCATGCAGGAGTTCTTCTATCCTGATCTTGGACGCAATTGTCATCAAACAGTTGTGGTATTGTGATAAAGTTTTACAAACAATTAACTGAGCAATGCTTTCCAGTTAACACAATAAGCTACTAAGTAATAGTCAAATAACAAGGTTAATTAATGTGTGATACTACAACTATGGAAGCCAAGACTGTTTTCGAATGCCATTATCAAGAGGTCGCAAGTCAATTATTTAATTTTCTGATGATACAAAGATTGTTTTCTTGTGATAGCGGATAAATGTATCTTGTTGTCTTCTCCATGACAAGGACTGATCTGAATGTAATACAGGCTGATGCCATGATCAGGGATGGGAAATCCTTGATCTTAAATCAGTTGCTACAGTTGTCATGGTTCCATCACTCCTGATCTCTGATAAACATTATAAGCAGGCTATTGAGGGGAAACAACCTTCTGTTTTCTCATGATAGCGGGCTGATCATCTTGTTTTCTCGACATAACAAAATTCTAAAAACGTAATGCAAGCACGGCCGTTCTTGGCCTCCATATAAAACAACATAAATGCAGAAATTTGAAATTGTTACTCATTCAAAAAATGCGTTGTTAAATCTACAGCCTCTGAAAAATGAATGATCACACACGAGGAAAGGTCTTCGGTACGGATGCCGAGAACGGTTCTTTTTTTTTTAATGCTGTTATCTCCAGACCAAAAGTTAATTATCTTGTTATTGGCCGTTCTTGGCTTCCATATAAAACAATATAAATGCAGGAATTCAACGTTATTATAGTCATTCAAAAAAGGCATTCTTAAATTAACCTCTGAAGAATGAATGAATGAACATGCACGGGGAAAGGTCTGCGGCAATAACTGTTCATTTCAAATTTCACCCATTTACATGAATGCGATAAAGCCAATACAATGTGATAATCATTATATTAACAGGTAATAACTGTTTTAATAAGATAACACCACTCAATAATCACCTTTGGAGGAAGAGGAGGTGGAGTTTCGTCTTCTGTCATGTTGAGACTGTTGGCAGAGAGAGTGTTGCTTCAGTCTGTTGTGTTCATGATGCAGATACACATTAATACAGCTGTGAGTTTGTATTCATTCAGCTAACCTGGTGGCTTGTATCGTAGGACTGAGGTGGACAAAAGACAGAGAGAAAGTGTCAATGCAATGCAATCTATTGATATTCATGCATGTGATCGACTGTATATCAGGTGAAAATCCCGAGGAAATGACTGCTGGCAATAAAGTCAAACATGCTATTAAATATTTCTGAGGTGGCTCCCATCCTGAGCTTCAACAAATTGCAAAATAAGAATCATCTGTGCTTGTCAAGTATTTAACGTGACATAAATGAAACATTGATGGTATTTTGCAATCGTTTTCTTACATATCCACATCATCATAGTCATCGTCTGAGTCTGTGTCCTGATCCCTGAGAGAGAAGACAGAGGTTGAATATTTGACTCAGATATTGGTGTGTAGTGTGTCTGTGAATGATCTGTGATCCAGTTACCTCATTGGACTCTTGCTACTGCCGGTCGATCCCAGAGAAGTCCGTAACTGTTAACAAGGAACGGCACATGACATTACCAGCATTTGTACAGTGACTGGACGCATCACTAGCTACATCCTGTACAGTTTACTGTGTGTACTATGTGTTTGCATTTGTTTGTAAATACTATATGTATGTATTATATATATATATATATATATATATTGTGGTGTACCAGGGGGCGGCGCCGGCTCCGCGTCCGTCGCCTGGCAACAGAAAAGAGGACGATTGGGACAAGTGGTGGCAGGTGTGTACATCCCGGTGGAGAGACTGCAACCCATGGGGCACTGGGAGTGGACACACCTGTCTCCACTCAGGGATAATGAAGGAGGAGGACCGTCATACCGCCGGCATTAAAAGACAGAGGGAAGAAGACCTCGGGGCAGAGTAGAGGTGGAAGGAACGGCGAGTGACTTAGTGATTAGTGAAGTGAATAAAATGTATTGCATTGGAAAGATTGGCAGCTTGTGTGCTTTGTGTACGACGGGTCCATACATCCAGCCTTGGGTCTCACAATATATATATATATATATGTGTGTGTGCATGCACAGTACAAGTTTTTATCTACGTATGTATGTGGAATGTGTACATATGCATGTGCTCTATGTGTATACTATATATGAAACGTATGTTTGTACTGTAAATATGTTTATTATCTTACTGTTGTGTCTGGTGTTTCTTTCTTCACAGGCCTCCGAGTGTAGATCTGGTCCACTAAAGAAATTTAACACAATGACACTTTTCACATTAACATTTCTGTCACTTTCCAAAATGTCTTATCCAGATTAAAACTTCAATAGGACCAACGGCAGAATCCACTTGTATTCTTTCACCGGCATCATTATCATCCAATAAATACGGCGACAACAGAGACGAAACAAATGACAGCAGGAGGAGTGAAACGAAGCGACCCCTGCACGATTCAATACCTCAGTATTTCTGGCAGCTTAAATAGAGAGAACAGAAGCAATGGCCAAGAAAATGATTCATTAAGCTACGTAAGCACAGGTAAGTAGGTATCCTCCTCTCTCCCTTTAGCATTAGTTTATGTTGCTATAAAACGGATAGAAACAGATTTTCTCATGTACTTTATGCATGAACATAAATGACACACTGAATTTCAGCTTCTTCCTTATAGACAGAGGTTCATAGTCCCAAGGCTGAGAATAAAGTTGCATGAAAATAGCTTTGTTCCAGCAGCCATGAACAAATCGTAGCAGCTTGCTAGTGGTTATTTGTTTTAGTGGTCTTTTTATTGTTAATTTTCTCTATTTAAGTCCTGATTACTGGAGCTTTGAGTGCTTGACAGCAAACCAAAATCAACTATTAGCAATTAGATTTTGATTACTCTAATGTACTGTACACATTATCAAACCATACATGTAGTTAAGCAAATGTCCTGAAACTCACAATCATGCTAAAAATCAGACGTATTCAATCTAATAAGGTTAAAGTGACAGATTGTGTGTGTTCTTACAGCTTATGTCAGAGTTGGTCCTCTCTGCCCGGTTGTGTTTGTTGATAGACTGGATCCTCTTTAGCGATCCAGGCACCACCACCTTAAATCAACAAGACGACATATAATGAATCCTATAATCGCAGGTAGGAGAAGGGAGGGACCTGGGATAGACATCCTGACCACCAGGTGCATAAAAAACAGGATTTTATAAGGTTAATTTCAAGTCTAAAATCGAGTTAAACCAACCAAAAGCTTTGAGCAAAACATGATGTAATGGCTTGAAATAATACATTAAATACTCTATAATAATGAGGGTTTTATGTTACATGCTTAAGGTTGAATCATGACTGAAAGGGCTATCTATCACGAGCTTCGTCTCAGTTTATCAAATGAAGTGTTACTAAGAATCTGGTTCAGACCTCCATCTCGTCATCCTCTGTCACCAGGCAGGACTTCAGTTTCTCTGGGTTGTGAAACTTCTCCAGCAGGTCCAACGTCAGCTCCTGGTTCAGGCACTGCTGGGTCAAAAACATGTGCTGCAGAGAGGGGACGAGATGGAGAGGAGTCACGGGAAGCAAAGCATGGAGATGGAGAAAGAGACAATCAGTCCAGATTAACAGACACAGATGATGAACACTGATGATGAACGCAGCAGGACGCAGGTCAAGACTGAGGAAAGACCTACACCAGACTGACACTGATGACAGTCAGTCAGTCGTTTTTTAATACCTGAAGTCTGAGCTGCAGTCAATTCCTTTAAACCTGAATGACTTTTTCTGGCCACTCGGTGGCAGCAGACACAAGTTAAAAACACAACGCTGACATATTTTTAAGTTGATATGATGAACTTGTTAGCAAACCGCTGCTTATTTCCACATCCAGCAGACACAGAGCGACATTATCGTTCATCTGGAGTCGTGTTTGTGTCACATGACGAATGTAAGTCCAGTATTCCCTCTCTGTTTTTGGTCTCCACCAGCTCCTGAGATAAATATCTGGCTCTTTAGCTGCAGACTGCTCCACTGTGTCCACCAGCTGCTCTCTGACGGTGTCTGTCTGCTGTCTGCTGCTGAGCAGGATGTGGACGGTGGCGTTTTATAGGAAGAGTGAATCAAAACAGTAAAGTTGCAGCCGGACAGATAAACAATGAGCCGAAACTATAAATCTCCATAGAGCCGAGGGGCGCTGCAACCCCTTTCATACTGTCATTTGAGATGTTGTTGTCATATAAATGTCAATAATAGCTGCTTTAGATGTGTAATATCTCTTTCAGACTGTCCCTATATATGTGAGCGGTACTCACTGACAGCATCTTGGAGGCGCTGGGTCTCTTCTTCGGGTTCCGCACCAACATGGCTTTCACAAAGTTATAAAACATGGAGGACCTGCAGACAGGAGGTATTTCACAATGTGGCATTTAAACAAAGAGCAAATATAATCTACACACAGTATACACACACACGATGGATGATTGCATTCAGATCCTATTTATCTGCTTTTATTAACACATCTTGTTTACATTTGTTGACTGTCAGCGGCATGTACAGACGTTTACAGATGCTAACGTTAGCAGTCTGAGGTTTCCTATTCTGACCTGCGGGGCATTTTTCTTTCCTTTTATTTCACAATGTATAAGCATGCACTAAGAAAACATCTGTTCACAGCTGGAAATGTAAATGGGAGACCAGAAGGCTGCACTTGATTGCAGCTGAGCTTGATTGATTTTGTAGGAACCGTTTGCTGCCACGATGAGATGATAGTGAATAATAAGCGCTGTAGGTTTTTATTTTATTATTTACCATTTATGCTTGTCCTTCAGTTTAGGAGGCTGGTAGCCACTCTTGGACATGAGAAACAGGACGCTGCAGGAAAAAACACAGTAGAGCAGCTTTAATTATAATCTGTGTGTGTGTGAGTGAGTGTGTGTGAGTGTAGGAGTGTGTGTGTGTGAGTGTGTGGGAGTGTGTGTGTGTGTGTGTGTGTGTGTGTGTGTGTGTGTGTGTGTGTACCGCAGCGGGTGGACGTCAAACATTGGCGGCTGCAGCTCTGCCAGCTCTATGGCTGTGATGCCCACAGACCAGACGTCACATAGTTCGTTGTAACCGCCTTTAATCTCCACTGCTGCCACCTCTGGTGCCATCCTGAGGACGGGAGGGGAACAACGACAACTGATTTTCGCATCGCAGGTGCGGCGCATAACCAAGCAGAGCAGGTTCACAGTACAACTGCTCTGCTAATACAGCTGCTCTAGAGAGAATTAATCTCATTGGGTTGAAATGTAAAAAACCCAAATGTAAAAAACAAGAGTTTCTCTGGTTTCACATCAAACTATCGTCCAGTAAAAACAGCAAGAGGTGAAGATTTGTGCTATTGACTACAAAAAATATTCTAAATTGGAAGATTTTCACTGAGAGGAAAGGTGAACATGCTCTATTTGATATTGCAACATTTATAGACTATTTCAATACAGTAAATACATGATGGTAATTGATAACACAGACTTATCTACAGTGATATCTGTGACATCCCTTTTTGTTTGTTTGTTTTCTTCTTTGCACTAATACATGTACAAAATATATGTATATAAGATATGTAATTTATATTTAAAAAAAGTTAAAATTAGAAGTTTAAAAAAAGAATATTCTAAAACATACATTAGTTTTAGCAGTAAAACTAAATACCTCTTAAATGTTGCTCATACGTCATATAGTTGAATATCATATATAGCACACACACTGCTTGACAAGTCATGCCATCGTTCAGTAAACGGTATATATAATGACATTACTCTATACATAAAAGACAGAAATAAACTCCCTGCAGCCATTTTGTCCCCAAATGTTCACAGGACAACATTCAAAGCTGCTGAGATGATGTTAATGATCATTTTATTTAAGAAGGGACACTCAGGTCCATTGTGTAAATGTGGCTAAATCACACATTTGCACAGACAAATAGTAAGACAACGTTTACATAACCACTGCTGTAGACAACGACACCAAGTTTGTTGTATAGATTCATCTCTGGGTTTTGATCTTACCAATATGGCGTCCCGATGAAGGACATCCGCCGGGCCAGGGTGGCTGTGATCTGAGCTGAGATCCCAAAGTCGGCTACACAACAGAGGAAAATAAATATTAACAACCACAATACCCTTCAATTTTTATAAAAGATACACTTGCCATATTTATCAAGGACTTAACTTTCTTATGGTGTAGATGTGTGCAAATTAACAAGAGTCATTTTAAAATTTGTACTTTGCATTTCTACTATTTATTTCAGTTACTGCTACAAAACCGACAAGCGCTGTCTCTAGTGCATTAAGCCAATTTGTTTTTAAAAAGGTTATTTATTTTTAAAAATAGTTGTGTTGTCCTTGCATGAGGGATTATCCAAATAGATCCTTCAGTATTCTTTAGTATTTCTTCCCTCCTGGCTTAAAACATCAGCCAAAGCGGCGTATTCGTGGGGAAATCATAACAAAAGGAACATTTCGGGAACAATGTGTTGCGCGTTGGCTTCGGACCACCACACCATCAGCTCTTCCCGCTCAGCCCTTAAACGATGCTGAAACGAGGCAGCACAGACGTCTGACTGAGCTGTCAGCCGCGCGCAGACTGACTCATGTTAACCACAGCGCAGAGCAGACGGTGCAAACATCCACCTACCCAGCTTGACCTCGCCCTGATCGTTGAGGAGGATGTTGGCACCCTGGAGGCAGAAGAGGTCGAGAGAAACATCAACACAAGCACGACCACAGAAACATCTCATCATGCAAAGACTCTAATTTACCCACTCGGTGATCTTCAGCCGAGCCCACACACGATGCAAAGGTCATTTGCTTCATCTAAGTGTTTACATTGTCGTAGTGTGCATAGTGTCTTCAGTCTATCTATTATCTGCAAATGTTTCTGCTGCGTTACCGTCATTTCTTTAATCCTGGATTTCAATGTAAAGATTTACTGTCGCAAATAGTTTTTACATCATAAAGTTACGCGATGAAACGTCTTGAGAGCTTAAAGTTCCTTCTGATTTTCTTCATAAAATTTCAAAACTAAAAGATACGCAATAAAATAACTAGATATTGCATCAGCGGTGAAACATGTGCAGATTATTATGCTGTTGTTCTTTAGAAATACATGCAAGTCGAAGCGTAATGTTCAGCCTAGCATTCTCGCTCTCCGCTGCACACAGTGACCCAGTTTTTACAACAGCGATCTTTAACTTTCATCTACTGAAGTCGAACGCGCAACTCAACGCAAGACACGAGTAAACCAAGATGTAGACTAAAGGTCCCTCAGCTCTGTCAGATGGGTTCACCTTGATGTCTCTGTGGATCTTCTTCTGTGCATGCAGGTAGTCCAGGCCCTGGTCACACACACCACAAAATACATTTACTGATGAGAAAACAGAGAAGACGTTTCAGATAGTTAAAAGTAAAAACCTCAGTTAATAATTAGTGGTGTTACCTGTAGCATCTCTCTGCAGATGTAGGCGATCTGTGGCTCAGACAGCGGACCAGTCACTGTGCAACACAATTTTACTTAATTACTACAGTAATCCAATGGACAAGCAGCATTTACAGCCCACACATGAATTGAAAAAGGCAAATTAAGAGATCGAGGTTCATTAAAACAGTAACATGGTTCTGCAATGTGTTTTACAGGTATACTTTTTAGCATATCACAACTAATGTGTGTATGTATATATATATATATATATAAAACTTGTATTGCAGCCACATATACAGACTCCAGACTCAAAACATTTAAAAAGAGGATTATCAGAAAAGTGCAGGTTTTTTACAAGCTGGGGTCTTACTTTTGTAAATTTGGGTATGAAAACATTTTGTTAACCAGGCACAGAGACACAACTTTAGAGCTGACGCCACAGTGAACAATAAAGTTACAGGGGAAAAGTTTCATCTGTCTGCTAACATTTAGCATATGCAACAACATCCACTGATCTGTTTCTGCAGTACGAGAGGAGGAAAGAAGATCTGTCAAAGCCCAAAATGCTGTTACAAACAGTAAAACCATTTTGGCTCGTGGCTTATATCTTTAGAACGAAGCTTATTGTGCTGAGGGGGGTTTCTCAACGCCCGAAATCTCAGCATCAGACAGATGATTATTTTCATTATCAATTAAGCTGCCTAATATTGCTCATCACAGTTTCCCAGAGCACAAAGTGACGTCTTCAAATTGCTTCTTTTGTCCAAAACCCAAAAACTCTTAATTTACTGTCAGAAGTGATAAAGAAAAACAGATCCTCACATTTAAGCAGCTGAAGATTAATTTTCTTTTGATCAATCTTCTGATCAACAATGCTAACAACCCCCTGTAGACATATTATTGTCGCATTTTAGAGGTCACTCAGGTCGTAAAACATATATTTAATATTACATTAATATATCTAAGGACTGTAAGGTGCAGCTCGGAGCCATTCGAAGTTTTATGATACGTTTCATATCTTCTCAGTCGCATGTTGTTTTGTTTGTATGACTTTTACTGAGCTGCGTTTCCTTTGCAATTTAAGGTTTGTACACGCATTCGTCTGCCCGTGTTCTTGCTTTGACATTTCATCCTTTGGGTTTGTTTTGTAGATCCAGCAAAAAAAAAAAAAAAAAACCCAAATAGATAAAACGATTAGTCATGAAGGCAGTTCCACACACTGGCTCACCGTGGTAGACATCCTGGAGCGAGCCTCCTCCACAGAACTCCATGCAGATCCACAGTTTATTAGCTCTGCAGACACCAGAGGAAATCTCTGCGTTAGCTGCTGTATCCAAGATCAATAAGAGAAAACGCAGCAACAGGCAGCTTACCGTATGTAGCTGCCATAATAAGCCACTATGTTGGGATGTTTGCAGCTCTTTACTATGACGATTTCCTGCTGGATGATAGAAAAGTCATCCTCTGTGGAGCGAGACAGAGAGAGAGGACACGTGTTTATTGTTATCGTCCCATTACAGGCGAGCACAGGTGTAGTCAGTGGGTGTACACGCTAACACGCTAACACGCTAACACGCTTTGGGCTGTTCATTTGGGAGAGATGCACTAGCTGTTCTCGTTGACATCTAGCCCGTGCTGCTTTTGAGCTTGAACGCCCTTATTGCAAGACACTTTGGACAAAAGTGAATGTAATGTACACAAGCAGAGCAGCGGCTGCCGTGTAAGTTCTATTTATAATGAATTAGTGAGCAGTTTGGAGTCGACTTCAAGAAACCTTCTAATGGCAAGGCATCTTTATTTGTGCAGCACGTTTCACACACCAGGGCACTAAAAATACAACAAGGTAAAAGGATTTACAGTGTAAAAGCAAAAATACAGGCAAGCGATGCAGGATTTAAAAGCAAAGGTTTAACAGCAAACAAGTGCAGTTTAAAGGAAGTGAAAATAAAAAGATAAAACAACGCAGAAAATAAAAAATACACGCATATTTTGACGCACGATGAAATGAAATTAAAATCTTTGGTCTCAGAAAGTGTGAGTAATGGAGCTAGTGATGTGTTGCACTAAAACAAGTGTGGGGACTTTAAGCAGCTGAGGCTGGAACTAATGCACCGGCTGGAAACATGCTTGTTATATGTTGCCCAGGCGGGTAGAAAGTATCTAAAGGCCTAGTCTTTGGGTGCCCTTTGTAGCCACAGGACAGGCAAGTCATAGCACCGCCGTAACATTTTGGTAACTTACTTTGCAGAAATAGAGCTAATTTAGCTGCTTTAAATACACGTGACATGCCAACCGTCGGCCAAACACTTCCTCCCAATTTAAACTACACCTCTCTCTCTGCCTGCCGCTTGTTCTTTCAGCCCCAGCATCCACCTGTGGGCTCCAGCTGGGGGGGGGGGTTAAGATATTTGCTCGTCACAATGTAAAATTATCTGCCTGGAGTGACGAGGTCGGAGCCAAACTCTTAACTGCGTTCTGCTGCTATAATGAACATTTCAAACGTGAGTTGTCCGACTGAAATGTTGTAAAAACCAAATGAAGGTGTAGTTTGCTGATGGTTTTTAATGTTAAAATGTAACACGTGACTAAAGTGAATGTAAACAGTAAGATGAGTTACTTTATTTCCTGATCAAATCAAATTAAAGATATTGTCTTTCATAATCATAAAGGTGCTTTTGTCAAACGTCATGCCAGTAAAGCCTAATAACATCCAGATAAAACACTCACCTGGTTCCATCTTGATGACCTTGATGGCTGCCAGCTCTCCATTCTGCTTGTTACGTGCCTGAACACACACACACACACACACACAGGTTAGTATTTATACGCTGTAGATGTTTATTGTCTAGCTATTGTAAGTGTGGCGTGACCCAGTTGTCTTTTCTTGCATCCAAGTTGCAGCAAGTTGAGCGTGAAAGTATCTGACCAGAGGCTGCAGAAATACAGCTTGCACCCAAACTGTCCTGCAATAAAATTCAATTTAAAATATAGCACTCTTTTGTCTTCCACTCTTCTTATCGTGTGTTACATCCTGTGGTTGTTGTCTGTGTTTCCTGTTTTATTTTGACATCCTTCCTGTCTGTCCAGTCCCTGCCCTTGTGTGTCATTGATTACGCGATGGCATGACCTGTGTTCTAGTGTCCACCTGTCCCCGATTCCCTCGTTAGTCCCTTGTCTATATGTACCTGTTCCTTTGCTTGGTCCTTCATTCATTCATTCTGGCTGTAACTCTGTTTGCGACTGCTCGCCCTGCGTTTTGCCCCTGTGGCTGTTCCTCCTGTTTTTGTCCCCGGACTTGGATTCACCTGTTGCCTGTCTTCCTGCATTACCTGCCTATAAGCTCATTTATTGCAAATGAATGGTTGAACTGCTCCTGTCAGCCTGCGCCGTCGGTCCTTGGGTCCTCTCCCTGCCTCCGGTCCTTCTCATTCCTGTGACATCCAGATGTTGTGATTCAAACACGGAGGATGCAGCACAGAGCCGAGAGGAGGACGCTGCATGCCGAACATTAAAAGCTGCAGGCAAGCTACTAAAATATGCTGCTGTTTATCGCGATATACATATCACTAACACCTCAAAGATATTCTTGGATAGTGACACATGAGTGTTTGGTCTTGCTTTCTTCTATCTTTCTGCTTGTAAAAAACATAACAAAATAATTCATGGATACGTTTGGTTGTATGTGCAAATGATATTAAGGTTCTAAAAATTTAAAATGCGTATTACACTCAGCCAGAGATGGATGTAACTTACTGTAATACTGATTGGCCATACTCTGATTATTACATTAAGATAAAAATTATGGTTACTGACACATAAGGTCCTGGCAGTAAGCTTGAGCGGCACAGTGGCTCAACAAAGACGCCCAAGTACAGAAACTCAAACAGGAAAGAGACGTTTCAGTCCCCGCCCACACGGTTTGACTGACAGGTGCTCTGTAAGGAAACGCCACAGCACTGAGCAACAAAGGTGGAGACAAAATGGAAAGAAAATGCACTAACCAGGCCGTTGACCAATAAAGTCTGTTCAGTGGGCACAGAGAGGACAGAGAAGATGACAGGACTGCCGGCTCACTCACTGCACTTGGAGGAAATACCCTGTCACATTCTGTCACTCCCAAAATAGAAACCAGTCATAAGTGCGGCAGGACAGGTAGTGTACTGTGACGACGGAAACTCCACTGCCTCGGGCAGGGATTTCTAAAAACACGACAACGCTGTTTGGAGAGTTTTGTCAAAAGGACCAAATGATTAAAAGTGCAAACAATTCTCAGCCGGCGTGACGGCAGAGGTGAAACCCCGACATCGTCCAGCGCACGGTTGGGACTGATCAGAAGACGCATCGTGTGTCTTTACAGTTACACCTGCCCGTCTTTCCCTGACATCACTGAACCGTGGAGATGCTAACTAAATGAGATGATGCACCTTCCCAGATGTAAGAGAAACGACTAGTCAAAGACGTGACGAGAAGGCAGGCGCCTCCGCTGTCGAAGCACTGCCGTCGTTTTTGTCGGAAAATGGAAACCACCGCCATTATGAAGTGTAATGGAAGCTGACACTTTGCAGTTATTGTCGAGATATTTTGGTGTCGGCTCTCTGTGAAATTAATATAGCACAGTGGAAAGTCAGGGTGCCGAGGTGGTTACTGCTTCACGCTTACAACAGACCTTTTTATTTTCAGCAGCTTTCCTTATTTAACCAACCTCATGACCAACACCACTCCTCCACAAGCTGACCCTAAAGGGTCAGTTCGCTAAAATCACAAATAACACATTTCTCTCTTTGCCCTCGTGGCTTCACAGCATGCAGATAGTTTTGGATTTATCGGCTGAGGCTTTGAGGCATCTGTCTCCGGTTGTTCAGGTTAATTCAGGGAATTAAGATGGATCACTGGAACTGCTTTCAAACAAAAAAGTCCTTTTGAAAACAGTGAGGTCTGTAGGTTATCTGTAGAATGACTGAGGTATTGTTCCTGCAGAGAGATGTGGGGCTGTTGAGTTTTCTAAATTTGATTTAAATTAATTTCAGAGGTGCAAATCTCAGATCTTCAGCACGCAAGTCCAGACACTGAACCACTGCAGGTGAACATAAAAACAGGGCGATAATCTGACGTACAGACCGCGCATACCGTAGCTGTTCTGTTGAAATGATGTTTTCTGTTTAATTTATCTTTTACATTTATTAAACAGACAAACTACAAAAAGCTCAAAACAGTCATGTCTCCAGTTGCGAGAGACAGATTTAGAACAATTGGATTTGCATTATTAAAACTACAGGAATAAATAATCTGGATAATATTGTGCACTTGTTTGTTCCTCGCAGCTCTGACTGGACTTGTGATGATCATCGTGACACTCTGAGTGACTGGAGCTTTTTCCACCTGAGTTTTCCTGATTTCCTGCAGAGCATTGATGCCCTTTATTAGGTTTTTAAGAATCAACTCGGGAAGGCCAGTTGTGATATTAGCCAAGTCCTTTGTTTGTGAACAGCTCTGTAATTTTCCTGTTCTTTTCTCTTCACAATGCCCTCTGCCTCACCTTCACGCCTTTTCTCTTTCACCTGAATTACCAGGTTTGACTCCACAGACGTGTTGGTTTTCACATTGATTCGCACATTTCATTTTGCATTTTAAACACAGGCCGGACACGCGAGCTCACAAAGTCAGAGCCTGCAAAAAAAAAAAAAACAAGTTATTTCAAGCGAACTGACCTTTTAACATTGAATGTGACCAAAGCTGCTTAACCTTCCCGAAGTTAAAGCTGCATTAATCAGTTTTTAACCAGAAAGACACGGGTCTCATCTCCAAGAACACCTGAGAAACACATCTGGCTTTTTAACTGCTTACATGCTCCATTTTCTTAACCCCTCACTTGTGTACTTCGTGTATGTGCTGCCTCAAAATGCAAAGAAGTGAATTTTGAACACAAATAAAAGCAGCTAAAAGACGGTGGGCCTTTTACATCGCAGCGTAATTCAATTAAACAGTGTATCGCGACCGTGTTTCATTTAAACTCGAGATAGAAACAGTTTTTTTCACTTGTGAGACCTTCTGTGAAATGTGTTTCTGAGAAGGTTTAATCCCGTTTATTGGCACATTACGACGTACAGCACCTTGTTGGAGGTTATTACGCAACATTTCTCGTTGACGCCGATGCTACTCACACGTGGAGCAGTGACGAGCAAAAGCATTTGGTGGCTGAAAGGTAAGTCGGATAATGAAAGCAAACCATGACAACGGAAATCTCCACTCGGTGTGTGTGTGTGTGTGTGTGTGTGTGAGACATCAGAGAGGTCACTGAGAGGAAAGACAAGCAGATCGGTAGCCAAACACACACGAGTTGGACGTCACAGAGGAAGCGGTGGACCTTCCACAGCAACATTTCCACCTTGAAGTGTGTGTGTGTTTACAAGTGTCTTCTGATCACAGGCGAGGGAGGAGGGAGGAGGAGGAGGGGGGGGTCTTTCCTTTCACTGACCGCTATGATGACACGCACTCGCACACAAACACTCACGAAAACACGTGTAAGGCGGCTCACTTACAATCCACGTCGAGAGAAACGCGAACGCAGACGAGTGGAAAAGAAGAAGTGGACCCTGCTCGCTTCCTTTCACAATAAAGGTCTGATATTGGACCTGATGTGAAAGGTCATAGGGAGAAAGTGTGTGTAAAGTAAAAAGGTTGACTGAGGACTGACGTGACATAATATCTCATCACAACAGATTCGCTTCAATGGCTGGGTGGGTTACCTTCGGTGCTGCACCCATTCTACAGCCACTTCACACATATATACCAACATATGCCTGATTCTTTATTAACTCCGACTAAGAGCTCCAAAATAACCCAAACCCCAAACCTATTGAACCTTCTTCTAATGCTTAACCACAACAAAAGACTGAGCCCTTTACCATAACCCACCTCCTAACCACCTGCACAAATCAGCAGAAACATGCTCACTTTTAGGGCTTACTCCATCTTACTCTCATTGTTAAAGGAATGCATTTCTCAGAATTCCTTATTGCTGTCTTACTGATAGTTAGAGAGACCCACCTCCGTGATATGTTTAGCCTAGCTTAGCTCAAGGACACAGTTTGAACGTGACTATTTAACACGTGAAGAAATAAAATGAAAAGTAGACACTCAATTCAAGTCCCGCAAACACAAACCGACAAATGGAAAAGAGGTCGCTCAGGAATCTTGGGTGTATAAGCCACAGGCTCGCTCTCTAACAAGCTAACCCATGTGACCAGACTTCACCCTGTTGACAGTCTACGTGCTAAGCTAAGCTAAGCTAGGCAAGCACAGCACATTTCACACACACAAAGGCGATTCGTTCATTAATTACATAAACAATATAGAACATCGAAACACAAACTAAAAGGATAGAAACCATTTAAAAGGATAAAGGCAAGGCTTCAAAGATAAAATGTTAATGATAACGACTAAGGCTAACTGGATTATTCCTTTAAGACATTTGCTCTCACAAAGTACTGGAGTTTCTCACATTAACACACACACACACACACACACACGCCAGTTATGGGCTGGTGGCTGCAATTTGGTTGATGTTCTCGGCACTCTAAATCATCTCCCTTCCTCTTTTTTTGAGTTAATAATAAATCAAAGCCATCAAAAATTCAAGCACCTTTCTTTGTCAGACACAAGCATGTCCACACCCACACCCACACCCACACACACACACACACACACACACACAACCACACTGTTTCAGCAGAAACTTGACACAGTTAGCTTGACTCTGCATGCAGCCCGCCACTCATGTATCTCACTTCTTCATTTCTTGCGCCTGAGGTTGCACACACACCAGGTGCAGCCAGCAGCTTCTGTGAGGCTGCAGGTCTGAAACTAGAGCTGCGCCACGTCGAACAGCAGCCCCGACTGCAGCGTAGTGGCACATAAGGAGAGATACGGAGGGTCAGGCTTTTTACTGTCAGAGGAGAACGATCCTGGTGTGACCAGACGCAGTGTTGCACTCAGCTTAGCCTGAGTCTGAGTCAGTGCCTGGTCCAGGGCAAATCACACCCTGCTCCAAACAAGACGCACAGGGAACCCTTTTCAGCTTTTCATCTCGCGCCATCATCGGGTCAAAATTCAAAAGTCAAGATGTCAGACGGTGACATCCCATCAGCCTCGGCTGTGTGTTCAGCGCTAATAAGCACACATTGGCATACTGACACACTAAGTGGTGATCACGGCGAACGCTGCACCTTCTACACACGCGTACGCATGTTTCTGTGCCAGCTTCAGCATTAGCTGCCAGCATGGCTGCAGACTCAGGAACATGGTAGCGTCGTCCAGCTGCAGCGGGTTGATCACAGAGGTGTTTCGTGTTATCAGTGACGTTTGACTCCCCAACACTGTAGAAACTATTGCACAGTTATAAGTTGCACAGTTTGATTCCTTTTTACACGTGTGGGCTTATTTTGGAAGATGTTAAAACAGGTATTTGTCTTTTGTAGGTGTCTTCACATTGTATGGCTGGACACCTGTTTATTCCAAGTTAGTTGACCTTGACTCGGCATAGAATACAGCACTCTGACGTGTAGCTGTCGTGTTGCTGTGTGTTGTTGTACAGCAAGTTAAACCAGCTACTTTTTCCCCACACAATGGCCAACAGTTGAGGAAAAGAAGGAGGCGAGTGTGACGCGTCAGCGGGCAGAAATGTTGTTTGGGCACATGCCGCCGTGATGATTCTTGTAACCGTTGAACTACTTGATACGTCCAATTGCGCCTGTTCCTGCTTGACATGACACACTACTGATTCGATATGACTTAGTTTTGGCGTTTGATGATCTAGACAAGCTCTGCTCTTTCTCAGCTTCGCGTACACAGAACGTGTTTCAGAAAAAAACCCGGGCAGTTAACAGGAGCAGTTACTGCCACCATAACCCACAGACACACACACACACACACTTAGAAGGAAAACAAAAATGCAGCCAGTTGTAAAACACATATCTGACTCATCCAGCAGTTGCCACATCCTTCCCTCGTCTGACTGATCCTCCTGAAGGAGGCCTTTGATTGCTCCCCCCCTAAACTGTAAGAATAAAAACTGCCTCCTGCTGCTGCTGTACTATTATCAACAGACATTTTAATATAAATTATTGTAGATTACCTCTGTTGTGGTCATCACACACACACACACACACATAAAGATAAGGCCTACTTTCCCACTGCTGCAGAAGAAGGTGCAAAAGTGCTGCATTTGCAAGGCTGACCTCCGCTATGATGTGAGAACACGTAGCAAAAAACATGTACATGAGTGCATGTAGGTTTGATCAAATCTGTATGTGTGTGTGTGTGTTTGTGTCCATATGTGAAGAGAGGACAACTATGCAAATCTCTCTCTCTCTCCCTCTCTCTGCAAAACAGAACAGCCGGTTCTGCTGACCTGTTTAGAGGAAGTGTGCTCACTCTGCAGCTAACCTGCTTTGCATCGGTTACACTTACCGTTTGCTGCAGTTCATTGTGGAGCAGTTTGCGCACAGTAGAGATTAGCATGTTGCATGATCCTGTAAAGCCTGATCAGGTTGTCGGAAAAGCCACAGATGTGCAGCGAGGTGAATTACAAGCCCACACTGAAGCCTCAAGCTACTATAACAAGTTTAATTTTTAACATTTCAATCACTGAAGGAGAAACGTATTGACCTGCAGCTACTTTGGGTCTGATTTGCAGTTTGTCTCTGATATATCACACATATATACGAGCTATTTATTAGAATCGCAGGGTTTCCACAGATTAACCTGGAGGCTGATCCTCGCAGGTTTCAAGCTCTGCAGCAAAGTAACTTTCTAGAGAATAAATCAGATTTTATTTCCCAAATTATCATAAATAAATCTGAGAAACAGACACCTGAGCAAGAGTATTTTCCAGTGGATGAGACTAAAAGCCATGTTAGCATGCTAATAGCATTAGACTGACTGATGGGAATTCAAACACGTAATTTAAGCATTGTGGTAGCTGCTATTTTGACCTGTTGGCGATATTAAATGTCAGAACCGGGATGTTCAATTTCACCAGCATCAGAATTCTCAGTTTGGATTCATGCTGAGAAACTAGACATAAAAAGAAAAGAAACGTTTTGCGTTTTGCTTCATGTCTCAAATGAGACTGAGGAATAGCCCAAGATTTAGAGGAAGAAATGATTCAGTCTGTGGTATCACTTAAATACAGTGTCTCCATGTGCCGTTTACACCGCGACAGTGCCATGTGCACTAAGAACTGCCATCCCAGTATTATGGTACCGTATACAATTAACAGCTGACATCGAACCACAGAAATAATCCAATATTAGCCGTGTCTGTTCCCAGCCACTGTTAGCAAAGAGGCAAAGACCTTCAATATGGTTGACAATTACTGATGAACCTTATCTATTATGTTCACGTGTTTCTCCTGCAACATCGATAAACAATCATTAATATATTTATGTTTCTGTCTGGGCAAATAAAAGCAATGAGTCGGTTGAGCAATGAGTCCATGACCCACCCTGACCTCCACAGTCCGTCCCGGTAAGCTGCTTGTATTGGCATTGTGTGTCGCCAGTGAACTCAAACCCTTAAAGCAAATGAGTTGCATATAAACGTCCACCGTGAGAGACGAGAGACAAACATACTGTAACGTCTTTGTTATCATGCGTCCTTGCTACCGTTACTTCACTTTTCCCCACACGTGATCGTTTCAGGTGGAAAGTGCCAGAAAATCCAGAGAATGCCGTCCACCTGCACGAGTGGCCACATGTTTGGCTTTCACTCCTTAATCAGCATAAAACGGCACAAATTAACACCAAATTCAGACCCGCAATACAGTTTACCTTTCACATCCGACCCTCCACACTTTATCTGATCACGTGCCAGATTAGATTTGTGCACGTGGCAGCGTTTGACAAGCGTCTTTCACGTCTTTGCTATGTTTTCATCGTGGAAAATCATTAAGTGCATTTAAAACATATCGTCATTCGGGAATATAATCCACACGCAGCTCCATTTGCGGTCTCCCAAAGTAGACCCTGGCCAAAGGTCACATGACGACTTCACAGTTGAGTCCCTAAAAACTTTTCACGCGCCAGAAAAGGTTGAGAAGCAGCAAAATACTGACTGGCTGCAAGTCTAGCTGTTGTTTTTCAGTGCGGTCAGAGGAGGCGCCTCGAGTAACAAACTTGGGATCCAGTCTAACGTATTTTGTAGAAATCGTGCGTGTAGTTTGACACTTCACCAGGCGGAACATTGTGTCGCTGTGCTATTGTTGATTCGGCGTCTCTCTCTTGGCTCTGCGTAGCGCAGGCTCGGTTTAATTTCTGCACGTTTTTGCATTTTCAATGCTTTTATTCTTAATGTCTGTGCTTTCAATTATTTGTTGTCTGCCCCAGGGGACTACAGGTGAAAACACATGCATACGTTTGGGTTTCACGGATCTTGGATCTTCTGCTGCAAGAAGGAGCCGTTAGTGCTGGAAAGTGTATTTTTTTTTCTTTCTATGTTTTGAACACTACAAACCAAATCCCATTCACTCCCACTGTGTTTCAGTTTCAGAGGTGGATACCTCAAAACCTCAACAGATAAAAACAAAAAGTGTCTGAATGATTAGACACCGGGCAGATGATAGCTATTTTACTGATTTGGGTGAACTGACCCTTTAATCTCTACAGTACCAGGAAACTGTGGACAGGCCGAGGCTTCAGTTTAACTTCAGTACAGACAATTATTTAAAGATGAGAATGGACATGACCTGTCCCTGTCATGTGAAATGATGGGGTTCATGTATAATATTCGCTTTTTAACATTGTGTTTGTGCTCGGAAGTGAGGAGCTCATTCTGCGCTGGTTCATGGCAGCAAATAACATTAGATGTTTCTGTTGCCAGAGAGACAATCACATCGTTGTTTAGCCAAAGACTGACTGCGTGTGTGTCTGTAGAGAAAATAAGACGTGTTGTATAAACCTCACTGACCTCGTTCTGAAGACTTACAGTTTTATTTGAAATCTTTAGATCTTCTACATCACATCCTTCCAATTAAAAGTGTTTTCCAAGACAACCAAAACACCCAGCTGTGATAAGCCATGAAAGAGGAAACAGAATATAACTTAAGTCATAACTTAAGATGACAGGAGGAGGTGTGAACGGGGTCCACGTTAGAAAGATGGATCCCATCTGATGAAGCTGGATCGTCTTACAGAAAGTCTCTGTTCTTCAAACGCTTACATTTTGTTTAGATCCAGAGATCTTAAAATAGTTTTTACACAACGGAAATGAACCTTTTGCTTTTCTCAGTTGGAGTAAAATTCTCAACAATAAAAAAAGCTACCAGCTATTGACGAGAATACTTTCACTTCTCGTAAAACCACTTCCTCCAGCAGGGCAGGAGTCTGCACTCAAGTTGTGATTTCGTTCAACCAATGAAACTATAACAAATCGCACCTAATTGTTTCCTTACAAACTCATCAGGAAATTCCCGGTGAGCCCATCAACACCATTGCGTCCTGCCCTGAGAGCGCGTTTGTCTATTGTCGGTTACAGATACCTGAGCAGCCTGTGAAGCGGGCAGAAGGGCGACATGCTTGACTTGAGATGCCAAACATCCCCTTCACGCTGCTGAACTTACTCTGCTTTAAACTTGTACTTGATCTTAAAATGAAGCGCCCTCTCCTCTCTGGTTCCAAGAAGCCCCTTTTCCTTCAAAGATCCAGACCCGGATCACTTTCTGACATAAAGTAAAACCCTGATCAGCGACGTTGAGCAGACGCAGTTTAAAAGCAGCTCTGACCTTGAAGACTTCTCCGTAGGTTCCTCCTCCGACTCTCAGCAGCATCTCAAAGTCATCCTGAGGGTTCCTGGTGGAGATGTCCAGAGCCGCCCTTTGGTGGAAATCCATCTTGATGTTTACGCTGCTAATATTCCTCCTCAGGCATGTCACACACACACACTCTCACACACACACACTCAGTGGCATCTCCATCTACAGGCAACGCAACTGATGGGCTGTCAGGAGGAGTGAAAAGACGCTCGGAGTCTCTCTGACTCGTGTGTCGTTCAGCTGCTGTCACACACACACACACACACATTCACACACACACACACACACACACCTTCCTGTTTCTCAGCCTGCTATTGATCCTCCCTACCTCTGTCACTCTCCCTCTCTCTCCCTCCCCCCCCCCCCTCTCTCTCTCTCTCACACCTTCCTCTCTTCTCTCTCAAGCTTCATCTCGGCTCATTTGCATAATCCAATTCTGTTTCCTGTTGGCTGTGTGTGCATGTGACGGAGAGAGGGAGAGGGAGAGAGAGAGAGAGAGAGAGAGAGAGAGAGAGAGAGAGAGAGAGAGAGAGAGAGTGGGGGGTTTGGTTTTTGTGTTTTTTTTATTTTATGTG
>JAVQJF010050671.1:0-11480 GCA_036023855.1 Gadopsis marmoratus
GACCCCCCCCCCCCCCTTTAGACTAAGTAAGGCTGATCTCTGATAATGGGGGGTGGGGTCTTGGATATTTTTCCGTGTGTTATCACTTTTCTGCCAGAGAGTGCAGCATGATTACCCTGCGAAAAAAGGGCATCGTGTCAGCATTAACATACTTAAGTTTGAATGAAGCACATTGTTCAGTTCCTCCCAACTACTTCAGGCGGATATAACCTGTTCCAGCCTGTGTTCGTGTCAATAGTGACTGCGTAATACCAATCATAAAACGGCTATCCTGACAAAAGCGGCTGGCCAAGCAGAGTCATGCAGGGATTTGTTGTGGTGTGACGGTCTCCCAGGCTTGTGTTCTCTCTGCCAAGGCTTTAGTCTGCCCGTCTTCAGACAACGTTGAACAAGTTAGGGCGATCCAGGAACAATGTCTCTGTATCTGCATATTTTCTAAAGCTGTGCGTGTGGTTTGCAGAATGAGGAATGTTTTAGTCACTGTGCATGTGTGCGATATTTGCATGTTTTTTTGCACTGACTGTGTATTGATACTGTCCGCTGTCTTTCAAAGTGTGTGCGCAACGGTTGATGACTCCCGTCTTTGTAAGGAAATAAAGGGGCTCCATTAAAACCTCAGCAGCCCACCTGGTGCTAGCCGTGTTTATGCTATATTCAAGGTTTGAAAAAAAATAAATGTTCTCAGTCCGAAAATGTTATAAAAGGGCTTTCAGACACCTGGCAACGATTGCCTGAAAGGGACACCGTCTATCTGCTATTATTGACAGTTGACAATGTAGAGAAAGTGTGGAAAGAGACTTGAATTTCCACACATGCTCTCAATTAATTTGAGGCTCAGGTAATGCTTTGAAAATCTACTTCCTGTGACAAACATCGTGTGGCAGCTGCTAAAAGAGAAAAAGCATGATGGATGGTCAGAGTGCGTCTGAAAAAGCGGAAAAGACAAAAGGCAAACAAGAAGCTGCTGTCTCTCTCTCTCTCTCTCTCTCTCTCTCTCTCTCTCTTTCTCTCTCTGAGTCTCTCTCTCTGTTTCCTTGGCTCTGAAGATTGATTGTGAACCGTCCAGGACGTATGAGCGCTGTGATCATATCATGGATCACAGCATGGGGAGGGAATGACAGATGTCGTGAGCGTTCCTCCTATTTATTTGAGAGGCGAGTGTGTGTCTGATGGATCGGTTGCGTTTGGTCGATACTAGGATGATTTGTCATCTCTCATGTGTCTCTTTGTGTTTTTGTAAACATTTAACAGGGCAAACAAAGGGTCTTTTAGAACAACGTCCCAAAGTTAGCAAGTATAGCTACAAAACAAACTCATAGTATATCACTTCAAGGACATTTATAGTTTAAGCAATAGAATAGAATTACAAGTCTGTGATTGCTTTTAAGATGTGTTTCAAACATTGTCTTAACTTTTCTGCCCCTTCTATATTGCCATTTTTCTTTTGGGTCTACACCCACCACCTCCCTAAGCACAGATCATTTTAATGGAGCAATTATCAAAATTCAGTCATTACATGAACATTCTTTCCAGATTTGATATTACTCAAAGAAATGGGGCACCTCACTGGGGTGATGGGTGGTAAAGGGGCTATTGAGGGAGGGTTTAAGTGCGATTCAATCAAGGTCATTTTGAGTGGCATATGTATCCGATTTAGGAGTCCCCGAAACTACTGAGCAGTGTAGACATGAAACAGTGTTGACAGGCCTGCTCCACTGTGATTGCTACAATCACACTGGAGATTAGCTACTGGACCAAACACTCACACACACACACACACACACACCCATGGTCCTCTGCGCCAGCTGGACAGTAGACCGGGTCATTAGTATGGACGGCCATTTCTACTCTAACAGCTCCTGATTGCTTTGCCTTTCACGTTGCGGTGACATCAGCACATTGCTAATTGACAGATAATTGCCAATAATCACGAGATGGATCAGTGAGCGCGCAATTAAAGGAGCTTGTTGCAGCATGCCAGTTCCTTTAAGAAATCTGGACTGATTTGTTTGCCCCCGTTTAGTAGAGCAGGTTAATCAAGTAGGTTTTTGCAAGAACTTATTTTGAAAATGGCTGCAAATGTTTGGAGGCTCATTCAGATTTTGGCCATGTATTTTTGTTCCAGAGGTGTAGATGTCTTATGAAATTGTTTAGGACATTCCCTTTGCACTGTGCATTACAGTGTTTGCTGCTGTCTCTGTGAGAGATAGCAGCCATGGGCTTGTAATGGGATCCTGTCTGTTGGGAGAAGATGGAGGAAATCGCTGGGAGCTGGAATGTACTCGCTCGTTTGGGTCAGTGAAGGAAGCGCCGGTGTGTGTTTGTGTGTGTGTGTGTGTGTGTTAATATAGACGTGTCTTTGTGTTGTCCAAAACTGTGTTTGCTCAGCGATAGAAAAACTGAAATGTGATATGAATATCCTCTCCATTCTTCCATGAAAGTACCTGAAAATATCCCTGAAAGGGCCCCATTTAGGCTCGCTCCCAGACAATACAGTACAATGCCCTGATGACAGAGTAACTGTGGGAGGAAATGGCCCTGCTACGGCCAACATAACAGTGGAATATTATGGAAGTCGCAGCAGGGATTTATGGAAGCAAATAGTCTTTTTCTAACATTCAGTGGAGCAGTGTGTGTGGCGTGTCTGTGTGGAGTGTGTGTCTGACACGCTGACCCTCTTTTCTGTATGTGCACCACATTCTGTGATGTGCGAGATGTGTGAATTGGAGCCATGCCTAGCCCGTCAATCAGATGAAGAGATCATTAGAGGTGTCACACTCAAATCTCTGATCTCTCTAATCAGCTGTCAAACTAACACCAGCTTCTACATGTGCCTGTGCCCAGCTGCCAAATAGAGTTCATGAGCTGAAGCTGAATACACAAATGAATTGACAACTAGATATTTTCCTCGTGAATTTTGTTCAGGTGTCTTACCCATCGTGGTGAACACAGCTCGGTTGTTCTCTCTTCCCTTGGTCCTCTAGTGGGCAGGAGATGACTCCATCTTGGGGTCCATATGGACCCCATGTTGGAGCCATGCTGCTCTCTAACAGTGGGGGAATGGCAATTAGCGCTACATTTGCTGCCGGATGGCATGGAACCAGAGATCTGTCACCTCTGCTTCACAGCTCTGTCTTTGAAGACACACGTGTGTATATGTGTGCGTGTGCGTGTGTGTGTGTGTGTGTGTGTGTGTGTGTGTGTGTGTGTGTGCGTGCATGCATGTGTGTCAGCATGCATGGATGTAGGGAGAATCGTATCACGGCACCTGCTTCGCAGCAGGGGGTGGGACTGCTTCACCGAGGCAAGGTGTGTGTGTGTGTGGGAAGGGTGGAGCGATGGCATATTGTTTGTGATCAGAAGCAGAGCAGCATCTAAATGCATGCAGTTGCTTGTAATCAATGTTACTGCAGTTCCCTTTGGATATGCTAATATATTCTAAAATGCTGATGTATTTCAGTGCCAAATCCCTTAGTTGTATCGTGTGAGCGAATGAGCGATCGTGCGTTCAGTGATGATGAGATGGAAATCTGCTGGTGGAATGCCACAAAGTATCATTGGAAAATGAATTCCTGCTCACAGCTATGGAGAAACAGTATCGCACGACTGCTGACATATGGATTCCTTAGGTGGCAGCCATTGCATCATGTTTGTTAGAATTATTTGATCGCAGTTTAAAAGTCCCTTTGATCTCTGTAGTGAAGGACCGACGTGACACGAAGTGCTCCGCAGACATTTTACACTTTTTGCAAAGTTCTTTTTCACAACTCTGTACATGGAGTGTCCATTCACCATTCACACCCATTGCCACCCACACCAAAAACAAGCGGTAGTCATACAAGTGCATTACAGTTGACAGACGGCGTCTCTGACAGGATAGCCTGCAGTCACCCCAGGAGACTGGCAATTGCATGTCCCTGCTTTGGTGTCCCTCTTGATCACAGAACACCTGGATGTGATCATTTGAGAGAAAAGAAAAACACCCCTCATGTCTTGTATGTCACAGGATGTTAAGGAATGTGGAGAGACGGTGTGTGTGTGTAAACACTCTGGGTTTATGTTAATCCACCACTGGACCTGCTTCTTTTGACTGACATTGCTTAGACAGGCACACCATCGCTAAGATTTGCATGTTGGCAATGTCCCTGACCAAAGGCTATACAACTATACAACTAAATTACATTTTAGAATCACTCAATCTGGTCCTAGGTCTCTGAGACTTGTCTGCAGATGGCCGATTGAGAGCACTGGTGACCGGCGGAGAAGACAGCCAAAGTTCACACATGTCTCAGAAATGTAGGACCAAATCGTCTCAATTTGACTGCTGCTACCCGCTGACGTGAAGTGTCACGTGTCACTTTCTATTCACATTAATCATCCATCACACAATCTCACATGCCTCAACAATCATCAAAATTGATATTGTGGGTTGACCTGGTGGCCTGGTGGTTTAAGAAGGCAACAATGAAGGCAACAATTTTTTTTCTTCTTTTTCATTGTTTGGGTGCCAAGACAGGCAGTCCATGACATTGCATTACTGCCACCTTCAGGTGACCCCTGGCGCTCTACAAGTACACAAATCACTTCACCATATTCACTGAGATGTTTGGTGCAAAAGTCCGAACGTGCGGAACACGTCATTTGTGAGCGACAAAAGAGCATTTGAGACACGTAGCGGCAGATTCAAGCTGTTGCAGTTATTGACTTGTGTTTGTGATAGAAATATATCCAAGAAAAAAATATATATATTTGTGAGAAAATATTCTACAGGTGTGCAACTCTCATTGCATGAATTCAAATACTGACTTGCGGATGTGCACATTTTGTTCATGACTTCACATTTTTTATACGGGTGTGCAAATGTGTTTTGCACCATATTCACTGCAGCAACTGTAGCAAAAAGATGAGTGTATAAGTTTCTTAATTTGTGATTCATAGCGCAGGATTTGTGCACCTGCAATGAAGAATTTGAGAAGGTGTAACTGCTGTGTTGTGTTTGTGGGAGAGAAAAGAATTCTACAGGTTTGCTACTTTGTAAAGCATTTTTTTCTGTGGCTTCAAATTTACTGATACACATGTGTGACTATTGTCTACAACTACAAATTTCACTGTCACAGGTGCGCAGGTGTTTTGCACCAATAATACCTTCACAGCCACACCTTACACGTTTTAGGTTTTAGACCAGCAATAGGAAAAGCTGAGAAGTGGATTGGATCTCAATGTATCCATGGAAACAGTCTTGACATCGAAGCATCAGTCTCCGCTCTAAAAGGTTGCATGTGCATGATTGATAAGGATGAGTGCAGATATGGCAGAAGAAGAAGAGCATGTGTGAGCATCTCCTCATCTTCAATTTGTAACTGATCCACATTTGATAGCGATAAAGGGAAATGCCACTTGATGCTGTATTCTCATGGTTGTTGTTTTTTTGTTCTTCTGTCCGATTGTGAATAAGGGCTTTACTACTCCTTACCACAGTAATAAAAACCACTGACTTCAATGCGAGGGAACCGGAAGTGCAACAATGCTAACTAATTTCCAGGTTTAAGGACTCATTCCTGCACCACTCTATACCAATTCTGATATCCAATACCTGTACTCTCTTTTCCCAAAATTTAAAATCTGTATATTTCACTGTGTGGAACTGATTGGGATTATTGTTATTTAAGGTAATATGAGGCCAGGGATTGCTGTGGCACTAAAAACGGTCTGCCATGATGGAATGAATGTAATTGATACCAGAAAAACTCTTGTTTTATCTCATGATGACGTTGACGAACAAACTGTATTGGTCACGTCTTGCCAACTTTTGAAAACTTTGTTTCAAATCTTAAATATTTTTCTGTAACATAAAACCTTTATGAATTAATGAGTAACAAACAAAGTTAAAGTTTGGGAAAAGAAACATACTTAGTTTCTATTTAACACCAAAAAACAAACAAGCAAAAAACAGCTAATTTGCTTCATCAGGACTATGTGGGTGTGGTTCCCGAATCCTGATTGGTGCACAGAAGTATGAGCCGTCAATTTTGTCCAACTAAGCCCCGCCCACTTCACACCAGTTTGGAGAGAAAAGAGAAAAACAAAAGTACAGAAATGTCTCCTATGAATTTACTGTAGCAAAACAGTATTACTAGTAGAATTGTTTGATGTGTTCTCGTATGACCCCCTCACTCATAGCAAGAAGCTATGAGTGAGGGCCTTTAAATGTGTGTTACCACAGATGGTTTTCAGTATCCTTTAATGTGTTCTCAGCAAGAGCAGAGTAAGATGAAAAGCAGAACAACCCACTGACAAATTTTCCACCAAGCAAAAGGAGGATCAAAGAAGTCATAGTTTTGAACTCCCTGGACCAAATGTGCACACTGAATAGCACCATTTTGAAAAGCAGCAGCTCCATGCTGAACTTTACATGGACTAAATCATGCCCTACCAGACTGGCAAGAAATTCACTTTTAACGTAAATGAAGCATAAAAGACATCGACTCCTGCCCCCTCCCACAGACATCCCAGAGTCATTACGCAATCATTAAGCTGGCCTGTGAGCCAGACCGATGGTTCCAATAAACCCTTTATTCATTTTGTCTCCAGCCCAACCCCCACTATTGAACAAGCTGAGAAACAGGCTTATTTCTCCACAGTGAAAGTGGACTGACTGGGCTGAGAGGTTAGGAAAGTGACAGTAAAGGCCAACTAATGATGCTGAGCGACGAGAGGCGAGGAAGCCAGGTCTCTTAGCAACAGTGTCTCCTCTCTGCCGACTCTCTGATACGAGCCGGAATAAACACAGTTTGGTGTGTGTGTTTGTGTGAGCAGATATTCAGTATGTGTCTGCCTAACTGTAGCAGGTGTCATCAGTTTGACATTACAAATATTAGCTTAGCATAACGTCCAGTGGCAACTCAGAGCAAACAAATCACTTTTGTATTCTGGTGTGTGTGTGCGTGTGTTAGTGTTTGCCTTGTGTGTTTGGATTTGCATTATAATGACATGAGATTTCAGACTTTAACAGATTGCCTCACCCAGTAATCGGAGTCACCTGTTTAGCCCTTTAATGAGTGCGTGTGTGTGCGTATGTGTGCATTGAATGTACTGTGACAATACAGGACAGAATTCCCTCTTTATTTCTCACACACTGGGTAAACCAAAACAAAAGTACGTGCTAAAGTTGAGCTGAAGTAATATAACTTATATTTACTTGCAACTCATCTTTGCTTTAAAATTAAAATCCCTCAGAAACAGTGCAAAGGGTTTTTCAGTGGTATGTGCGCATGCTTTTAATAATAGTGTGTGAGTTGCAGTTTCAATCATGACACATACAGACCTTCATATTTGTGGCCGTGCGCATGCTCAGATGTTTATGCACTGTGCACATGAAACTGTTTCTTTGCCTGTGCATGTGTATGTGCCTTTGCCCTGTCTTGGTCTGTAAATGTGTAAGAAATGCATTTCAGATACACAGCAAATGCGAGTGCAATTGCACCCTCTTGAGTTGAGACATAAGAATCTCTGTTTCCTTTCTTTACAACACAGAGGCAAAGCTTTATGTCACCAACTCTGGTTCCCATCAGCCACAACACTGGCAGTCCACTGCTGCTTGGTTCATTCATTCATTTATTTGAAACTAATGATTGGTAGTCTGAATTACTCTAAATTCAGTTGTCATGACCTAAAAGGAAAAACAACCAACCTTTCAAACTGCTGCTGGTATGAAAATCAACCCCCTATGCCATATAGTTTATGATATTAGAAAACATAATTGTATAAATTGTATTCTTTTTGATGATGCAATTATCTGTTTTAGTCAAACAGCTATTCATTTAATTCATTATTTGATTGTTTTGTGCATCCAATTATCCAAGAACCAGAAAGCCTTATCTTGTTGTGTGCAAATGAAAAAAAAGTTCTAGTTTCTTATACTGAAAGGTGATAAAAAATGTATATAAAGTCAAATTAAATGGATAATTTACAAGCGCTTGTCTTCCCAACAACTCTCTGAAATGAAGACCTCTGGTGACATCTGCTGTTTGAAAATAGTGCTGCATGATATATTTTTTCTGCTACGTAATTTTGATGTCTCTATTCATTGTCCAATCAAGTTTGCAGCAGCTTCTCATTTTCTGATCTAAATTCTGATAATGTGATAAAACGTTCTCGATATAAATCCTCTGGTGCCCACGTAGTGATAATTGTTATACAAATAATTGTATGAAATATGAATCTAGTTGCATTTTTTCATTTTTCATGAACAGGTCCAAAGATAACCTGGCAACCAAAAGTTACAAGCACTAAAAGTTATGTCATGTGAAGCTAAAACACAATGAATGAAAATGCTACATTCAACTGACAACATGTCGTATAGATTTAGTTATTCCTGAAGCGCTTCTATTAAATTAATCACAGGAGCCGGAGCATGCCACTTCGGTCAGAGAAAGTTACTGGAAAGGTGACAAAACAGAGACTAGAGATAAGTTACATAATCTCTACACCCTGCTTATTATATAACACTGTTTACACACATCTGTAATATACAACTGGAAGAAAACATTAACCTCAGAACAGATGAAATTATATCCTGTATGTGATCAAATCCACTTGATTTCTCGCAAACATTATGACTGCTGTCTAGCACGAACTGACTTCTGTATATTATAAAAATGTCTCACTTTGTTGTCCATATCCCATTCCTTCTGCCAGGCATTTATTATGGCTGATCTAATTAAAGATTTTGCCTCTCCCCTACCACAAGCTACTTTGATCACTTTGTTATCAAATCCTGTAAGTATTACAATACTGTGAGTAAATACACAACACTTCTTGTTGTCAATTCAGAGTTTATTCAAAGCGGTGCCAGATTGGATCAACCGGAGAATACCTTTCAGAACATTTCAGGGAAAAGTTACTACTACTACTACTACTTGCAATGCACCGGTCTGCAACGTTCTGAAACCAATGCCACATGATTGCAGGAGAGTCAATTAGCCAACCCACCGCAGCTGCTGATGGTTGTTGCAGCACCGGTGTACCTGCCGACAGTCACAGTAGAAATAGCTGCGACAAAGCAGCAGCTGACAGCTCTCAACATTTCCAAGGGTCCCAACAGAATGATGCGTAAAGGGAAAAGGAGCAGCGTGCCCGCTATCTTGGCTGCAGTTGTTATTCTGATGTGTTATTTGGTGCAAATGATAGACTGTCATCGACTGAAGAAAACGGAAGGACAAAATATAGCAGACGCAGCCAAAACGATAGGCTTCCAAGAGGGAGAAATTGTATTTGGGAGAGGTTTTGAGGAAGGGTTGGGCCTTGCCTCTGAAATCCTAGACGGGATCAAGAATTCCTCCTCAAATGCATCTGTGGAGTACGACGCTGCTCATCAGTCAGACTTCACAGGTAAACAGTTCTTCATGTCTTAACTGTACTGAATTGCAGTGGTTCAGATAAATTTCTAGTTATAATCTTGTTAAATAATTTTCTCAAATTAAAATAACAATCTGTAAAACAAATAATCAAAATGGGCTCTAACTGGTAGGCTGTGTTAATTTTAACTTTCTCAATCAGGCTGGTCAAAAAGGCATGTGCACAATGCCACCTCCAAAGAAGCATTATGGAAGCGCATGGCATCTTCTCTGCAGTGTGGTGGGGACCAGTTGAAGTTCAGAGCAGTGGGACCAGGAGCTTCTCACTTTGTAGTGGAACAAGGTATTTCAGTTCATTAGCTAGGCCATCTGTCGACTGTGCAATGTAGGTATTCCCACCAATGACTGCAGTTGCATTGAATAAGTATTTTCCCCCGCAGGAAATGCACTGCCACTTCCTCTGTCCCAGGTCCCTTCCACATGTGGCTACAGCATGCAGATGAACTCCCTTGCACTTGTTATGTTAGTTCCCTATGATGGCTGCAACATGGTTCAAGAGGTGAAGTTTACTGAAGTGCAAACGTTGCTACTCAAATAGTGGGAAGCATTTGACAATCTGTATAATCCTGTCCCTTTGTTTTAAACTTTTTCCTGTGGTGAAAACGAGCTTAACGATTTGCACCATCAGCAATTATTTCGATACTTACTTTATTCAAGTCGATCAGTAAATGTTTCCTGCTTCTCAAATGTGCATTTTATTATAGAAGTTGGATTTTGGATTTTACAGAAATGGGCATGTAGATTACTTTAGCATAAAAACAAATCGTAATGCATGTTTTTAGACTAAATCAAGCAAATCTGTAGATGGCTGAAGTTGCAGTCCTGTAACTGTTTCACTTGTGTTGGTGCTTGTTTCTGACTTGTGTTGTCCTCCCAAGGGTGGACATCATGTGCTCCCAATGCGTTGGCAGGGAGTTCCGGTCTCTCTCTGGTGTCCCAGAACTGCACCACCTGCTGGCCTACATCACAACAGCAAGAAACCTGGTGTCTCGGATCCTCTCATTCCCACATCCTATTTCTCTTCACCATATGAAAATGTTCCCGCCTACCCTCTTGTAGGCTTGCCAGAAAAAATGCCTAAACCAGAAATGCCTAAATTTCCACAATTCTCTCCTTATCACCACTTTCATTCCCTTCTCCCAACCACTGCAAATGCAGCAGCCACAGCTCCTCCCCGGATGTTTCGTCTTCCTGTAGACCCACCTTACTTCCGTCCTGATTTTTGGCCCTACCCAGGACCTCTACCAGGAACTACTCCAACCACAACTTTGCCGCAGTTTTCACCATATGTGCATTTTGAGCCTCCGTACGTCCCTCCCTTTATCCCTCAACATCCAACCTCTGACCTGACATCATCTAAAACAGATGTCCCACTGCCTCATCCACAGTGGTACCATTTCCATCCACACATGCCCTTTATCCCTCAGCATCCCGAACATCGACCCTCTGAGCCACAATCTCCTACTGCAAAAAATGTCCCACTGCCTCCAACACAGTTGGACCATCATCGCTACCATCCGCACATGCTTTCTATCCCTCAGTATCGACCTTCTGAGCCACAATCTCCTACTGAAAAGGATGTCCCACTGCCTCAATCACAGTTGGACCGTCATCGTTTCCATCAACACATGCCCTCTATCCCTCAGCATCCTCAACATCCACCCTCTGAGCCGCAGTTTTCACCATATGTGCCTTTTGAGCCTCCGTACGACCCTCCCTTTATCCCTCAACATCCACCCTCTGACCCGACATCTCCTAAAACAGATGTCCCACTGCCTCATCCACAGTGGTACCATTTCCATCCACACATGCCCTCTATCCCTCAGTATCTCGAACATCGATCCTCTGAAACACAATCTCCTACTGAGAAGGATGGCCCACTGCCTCAATCACAGTTGGACCATCGTTTCCATCCACACATGCCCTATATCCCTCAGCATCCCGAACATCAACCCTCTGAGCCACAATCTCCTACTGAAAAGGATGTCCCACTGCCTCAAACACAGTTGGACAATCATCGCTACCATCCACACATGCCCTATATCCCTCAGCATCCCGAACATC